>JAFFST010045130.1:8380-18643 GCA_022414735.1 Noturus placidus | reverse complement strand
TATATATATAAATACAGATTGATTCATAGATCGATATCTCGTGATCTATAAATCATCCGGTCTCACTGTTCACTTCATTAGGAACATCTGCACATTTAAGGTTCTCTAATCATCCAATTATTTGGCAGCAGCGCAATACATAAAAACATGCAGATTCAGGTCAAGAGCTTCCGTTAATGTTCACATCAAACATCAGAATGAAGAAAAAGTGTCATCTCTAAAGTGTGACTTTAACCGTGGTAGGTTGTTGGTCCCAAATGAGACTGGTTTGAATATTTCAGAAACCGCTGATCTCTTGGGATTTTTACACACAACAGTCCCAAGAGTTTACACAGAACGGTGTGAAAAACGATAATACATTAAGTGGGGGGAGGGTTTAAGGCCGAAACACCTCTGTTGATGAGAGAAATCTGAGGAGAATGACCAGACTAGTGTTCACATCGTCTTCCAGTTTTGGTGTATATGTATGTGTATATATATATATATATATATATATATATATATATATATATATATAAGCCATAGGTAAGGTGGTGTTTGCTCTTTTTTTGATTACTTGGTTCTTATCAATGTGACTCGGATCTTAGGTGGTGATGGACATATACGAGATGGAGAACCCAGAGGGAGTGATCCTTTCTATGGGAGGCCAGCTCCCCAACAACATCGCCATGCCTTTGCACAGGCAGCAGTGCCGCATCCTGGGCACATCACCCGAGTTTATTGACTCAGCCGAGAACCGTTTTAAATTTTCTAGGATGCTGGACACCATCGGAATCAGCCAACCGCGCTGGAAAGAGCTGTCCGATACAGAGGTACTTTAAAACACACCGTTCTAACGAGTTAGCTTTGTTCCCGTTGGCCTTTAAGCCTCTTAATATTGACACTGATATTCCTTTTCCTTCCGTTTATAGTCAGCCATGCAGTTTTGTGACATGGTGGGCTACCCGTGCCTAGTGAGGCCGTCCTACGTGCTCAGCGGAGCGGCCATGAACGTGGCCTACTCTCATAGTGACCTTGAGAAGTACTTGAGCAGCGCTGTTGCTGTGTCTAAAGAGCAACCTGTTGTTATCTCCAAATTTATTCAGGAGGCCAAGGTCGGTTACTTTACTTTTGTGTCGTGGGCATTTAACAGTTGTTTCAAAGTCGTGTTAAGAATTAGCAGTGGGAATAAGTGGAGATTGCATTAAATCTACACACATAGCCAGGGTATTGTTAAAATGTTCTGAGATGTCAGAAGGATCAAACGTTGTTCTGTTTGGCTCGCTCTGCGTTGCAGGAAATTGACGTGGATGCTGTAGCGTGTGACGGGGTGGTCATTGCCATTGCCGTTTCCGAGCATGTCGAGAACGCCGGAGTGCATTCTGGGGATGCTACGCTGGTTACGCCACCACAGGACATCAACCAGAAGACCATGGAGCGCATTAAATTGATCGTGCACGCCATTGGTCTGGAGCTACAAGTCACAGGACCGTTTAACTTGCAACTCATCGCCAAGGTGCTATTATCTGCATTACAGGATGTACAACTAAAACAAATAAATTTTCATTCTTTTAATTGTTCATGTTTATAATCTCATTTCTTCTGGTAATAGAAGTGAACTACTTGTTTTCAAATCAATCTATCTACAAATTGCAGAGATGCACATTCATTCTAATCCAACTTGTTCCTTTTAGTACAGTTATAATAATGTTTCTGTCGTCGTCGTCTTCTTCTTCTTCTTGTCGTCGTCATAATCATCTCTGCTTGTGTGTGTTCATTCAGGATGACCAGTTGAAAGTGATTGAGTGCAATGTACGAGTGTCGCGCTCCTTCCCTTTCGTCTCCAAAACACTGGGCGTAGATCTTGTGGCTTTGGCAACACAGGTCATCATGGGAAAGGAGGTGGAAGCTGTGGGACTCATGATGGGGATCGGCATTGTGGGAGTTAAGGTAAAGAGCCGCTATGGGTGAGAAGCTGTGTCTGCTTAATGGGAAAAACCAAAGAGCTGTATTTGTTTATTTATTTACTCATTTATTTATTTTATTTTATTTTTTAACGTAAGAGACTTCACAAAACTATATAACAATTAGTGCCATAAAGTTTCACACGTCTGAAAGTGATTGATGGACGGATGGAGGGAAAATAATGCCCAGTAGAAATGCCCAGTTTAGCGAATTCAGTGTACAGTGAAGACTCGTGCTATTGAACCCTCCGTCACAAATTAGTAATTGTAAGACGGCTGATTGTTTTGAAACCAGAGTTGTGTAGAAAAAGTTTTGCCCTACTTAATCTTTTTTTACGTTTGTATATATATATATAAAAAAAAAATAGTGGTACCTCGACATACAAGTTTAATTCGTTCCGTAACCTTGCTCGTATGTCAATCTGCTCGTATCTCAAAGCAATTTTCCCCATTCAAATTAATTGAAATGCCATTAATCTGTTCCAGCCCCCAAAATGCCACCCCAGTTGTTTGTTACGTGTTTTTGAGTAAGAAAAATTTATTTATTGATTATTTAAAATGACTCCTTCTGTTTAAGCACAGTACATATCATTGAAGTACTGTACTACGCTCGTACTGCCTCGCCAAGTCAATCGCTCACACACCTTGCTCATGTTTTCCTATGATTTCACGCTTTAATTCAATAGACATCATCTTCTTTTGAGCACTGACCTTTCCACTCACTTTCTTCGGACCCATGGTTATAAAAAAAATGTGCTGAAGTACTGTAAATGTACAAAAAGTACAAAACGCGAGCACAACCTATCAAAGATGCTTCGACAGCAAGGCGAACAAGCACACTGACTGAGGCAATAAAATATCAAACTGGTTTGCCTTGTCGCTTCTTGTTTATATTTGTGAGAATCACACGCACACAAACAAAGGTTTGAATGTGCACGTGCACTAACACGTGGCTGTGTCACAGGTTTCGTGAGTGGCGCTTTGTCTGGTGCAACTCGAGACGAAAATGCGAGACGCAAGGGGTGCCCTCGTATCTCAAAAAACTTGTATGTCGAGGTATCACTGTATATCTAAACAATGTCAATGTATGTTTGAGATGAAATTATCTAGCTTATCAGTGTTCTTTTTATTTATTAACATTTTGCTTGTTTTCATGGGAGTGGTAATAATGTTGGAGTGCAATGTGTTAGCATGTTCTGCCTCGCGCAATGCCAAGTGGTCATTCATAGGGTTTGCTTGAGCTTGTTCCCATATTACACCGAAGCCTCAGTCGAATGCGTGTGATTGTTTCTCTCAAAGGTTCCTCAGTTCTCCTTCTCTCGGCTGGCCGGGGCTGACGTAGTGTTGGGTGTGGAAATGACTAGCACCGGCGAGGTGGCCTGCTTTGGTGAGAACCGTTATGAGGCGTACCTGAAAGCCATGCTCAGCACAGGGTTCAAAATCCCGAAGAAAAACATTCTCCTCTCCATTGGCAGCTACAAGGTACCCACATCATTTTTCAGTAATTCATAGCTGATGGGTTTTAATTTTTTTTTCGGTGATGAAATATCGACTGGTTCCTGTTTATCATGTATAACTTGTACTAAATGTTTCAGGTGTTATTTTACCATTTTTCCCTTTTTGTTTTGTTTTTTTTAATTTTTAAATTTTTTTTTTATTTCAGAATAAAAGCGAGCTGCTGCCTACAATTCAGGCTTTAGAGAGTCTTGGCTATAACCTGTATGCCAGCTTGGGTACGGCTGACTTCTACACTGAACATGGCGTCAAAGTATGGCAAATAAGTAATCGACTTCTTATATAGTGTCCTGGTTGGGTAGTGTTCACAGAATTTAAGTTTGTGTTTTATTTTTTACATAGACAACAATAATCCGATATTAACCCGATTAAGACAATATTCTGATTAAGAAACTAGCACGTAAACGGCAATTATTGATGCCCTTAATCCGACTAAAGTCATAGTTCAAATAAACACTAATAGAATTAAGGCATGTGGAGTATTCCTGGTTTAGTCACAGTATCGATGTGCATTACAGACATGTACACATCTTAATCACATTATGAATATCGTGTGGGAGTTTTCACCGCATTTTGCGACAGGACATGTACACACACGGCAGTGCTCAACTGTTTTACGGCAAACAGGAGACCACGGCTGCGTCTGAAACCGCATACTGACCTACTATATAGTAGGTGAAATTCTGGAGGGATGTCGGACGGCGATGTAATGATGTGACGTTAATCGATCTATGTTCAATAACATGTAAAGCAGGAACATGAAAGGAGTATTCTAAAAGCGACTCATGTAAACGCTTTAATCACAATATTGTCTTATTCAAAATAAGGTCAATAATTAGATTACTGCTGTCCATGTAAACAATCACTAACTGATGGATAAAGGGACTTCTTTAGTCTGTAATGGGGTATAATAACATTACAGAATCGGTGACATTACATTGACCTGACTCTTGCCTCCAGGTAATGGCTGTAGACTGGCCTTTCGAAGAGGAAAGTGACTGCCCCAACAAGGACAAGCAGAGAAACATCATGGACTACTTGGCGGAGAACCACTTTGACATGGTGATTAACCTGTCCATGAGGAATGCGGGCGGCAGGCGTTTGTCCTCCTTTGTCACTAAAGGATACCGTACCCGTCGCATGGCTGTGGACTACTCCGTACCTCTGATCATCGATATCAAGTGCACAAAGCTCTTTGTTCAGGTGAGAATCTGCTAATAGTCCAACCTTCATCAGGAAACGTTTGTTCCTTTCAAATCTTCCTTAATTGCTTGATGTGTTGTATGCGGATCTAGGAGATGTTCTGACATTTAACGTTGCAGGGAAGAAAATGCACAATTGTTTCAAACTCTGTACTCGTTCTTTTCGGCAGGCGCTGAGACAGATTGGTCAAGCTCCTCCGATCAAGACTCACATAGACAGCATGACATCCCAGAAACTGATTCGTTTACCTGGTAACTTCTATCACATGTTGTGCACATCGTGTACAGTGGGTATAAAACATCTACACACCCTTGTTAAAACGGCAGGTTTTTGTGACGTAAATAAATAAATGAAACCAACATAAATCATGTCAGACCTTTACGTCTGAATGGACAAAAATGAAGTCAAAAACAGTCAGAAACATTTGGAAAAATAAAGTTACAACAAACTGGTGGCACAAGTCTGCACACCCTCATCTAATGGGAGATGTCACGGTGTTGAACCAATCATCAATCTCATGTTCAAAAAGTAATTAGCACACAGCAGTCATCAACACAATTATTCTGATTAACCCCAAATAAAGCTCAAATGTTTCTGAAGGGTTTTCTTGACATCCTCTTAGTTTCATCCGACTGATAAAGTCATGGTTGTGGAAAAAAACCGTGACGTGACATCCCCTATTAGATGAGTGTGCAGACTTGTGCCACCAGTTTGTTGTAACTTTATTTTTCCAAGTGTTTCTGATTGTTTGTGACTTCATTTTTGTCCATTCAGACGTAAAGGTCTGACATGAATTATGTTTGTTTTATTTATTTATTTACGTCACAAAAACCTGCCGTTTTAACAGGGGTGTGTAGACTTTTTATTGAATTTTTTAATATCCATTATATAAAGCATGATCCAACATATTGCAACATTTGTGCACTGTTTAACCTCGATTCTGTTCCAATAGGCCTCATTGATGTCCATGTACACCTGCGAGAACCTGGTGCCACGCACAAGGAGGATTTCTCCTCGGGCACCGCCGCCGCCCTGGCAGGAGGCATTACCATGGTGTGTGCCATGCCGAACACCAACCCTCCTGTGATCGATCCCAGCTCTCTAGCCCTGGTCCAGAAGGTAACCCTCAAACAGGAATCTCCAATATTCTAGACGTGTTTTACATAATGCAGTCTAATGTTCTGTTACTTTGCATCGTATCTGTCTGTTTAGCTGGCGAAGGCAGGATGTCGTTGTGACTATGCTTTATATGTGGGAGCGGGTTCAGACAACGCCACTATTCTGCCATCCATTGCGAACGCTACTGTTGGTCTGAAGATGTACTTGAATGATACTTACTCAACGTTGAAAATGGACAATGTTTCCTTGTGGATGGAGGTAAGGAGTTAATATCTCTCGTACTGTAGTTCATAAATAATGTAATGGACACTAGCACTACATGGAGTAACGATCCTTTTCAATGCAGCACTTTGAAAAGTGGCCAAAGCATTTACCCATAGTGGCCCATGCAGAGAGGCAGACCGTGGCGGCCATTTTAATGGTAGCTCAACTCTACCACAGACCTGTTCACATTTGCCATATTGCCAAAAAAGAGGAGGTAAGCTACAATCTCTTCAAGCTACAGCGTATAACTCAGCATTTTGGTCCGACAGTCTGAATTTCCTTGTGTGTATTTATTTATTTATTTATTTTCCCGCTCAGATCCTGATAATACGAGCCGCAAAGCAGAAGGGCATCCAGGTGACCTGTGAAGTCGCGCCTCATCACCTCTTCCTGTGTGAAGACAACATATCCATTCTAGGGGATGGCAGGGCTCAGGTGCGGCCCATGCTGGGCACCCGAGACGACATGGAGGCACTGTGGGAAAATCTGGATATCATTGACTGTTTTGCCACTGATCATGGTAAGGATTGTATTGAACTGAATACAATCCATTACCTTAAAATGATACTGGACAGGTTCCCATGCCTAATTCAGACTTTCTATATTTTAATGTGTATTATGTGCGTATATCGAACTGCAGCTCCTCACTCAGTGGCTGAGAAGGACTCAGAAAAGCCTCCACCAGGCTACCCAGGTCTGGAGACCATGCTGCCCCTGCTGCTCACCGCCGTCAGCGAAGGCCGTCTCACCGTTGATGACATCATCAAACGTCTCTACGAGAACCCAGCTCGAATTTTCTCTCTTCCTCCTCAAGAGAATACCTACGTGGAGGTCTGTGGTTAAAGAAATTACAGTATTTGACTCCCAGAATGCTTGGTTATGCGACTGAAATGATTGGTCAGGTAGATTTGTGTATAACAAAGTATATTTCTTAGGTGGATTTGGAGCAAGAGTGGATCATCCCGAAGCACATGCAGTTCACGAAGTCGAAGTGGACTCCTTTCGAGGGCATGAGGGTGAAGGGTAAAGTGATGCGAGTGGTGCTGAGAGGGGAGGTGGCCTACATTGACGGACAGGTGAACTTCTTAGGTGCATGACGGTTTCACATAGTTTTATATATCATCAGTTTAACCACCCTTGTCGTGTGTAATACTTTCAGGTACTGGTACCTCCTGGTTATGGTGAAGATGTGAAGACGTGGTCATCAGTTCCAGTTCCGTCATCAGTCCCTGAAATACCTAAGGATGTCCAAAAGGTAACACTTAAGTTAGTTGTTCTCAAGACTATCCCCCAGACTGCATTTTTCTTTTTTACTCGGGACTATTTCTTCAGCTCCGTCGTACATTTAAGACATTTGTGTGTGTGTTACACAGACCCCTGAGCAGCCTAGACAAGCGACTCCTAGTGAATCTCTGCGTGCTCGGGCTGTGAGTCCACGCAGATCAGCTGGGGACCGTTTCATGCTCCCTCCTCGAGTCCACCACACTTCTGATCCTGGTCTGCTACCAGGTACTACTTTGGGTTTCATTGGTTTAATTTCCTCATAATCCAAGCTCAACAAAATTACCCTAAACTATGTGGCAAAATGTATTATGGTCTAATGAGACTAATTCCAAAATGTATAATAATTCCAAAAGGTATGTTTTTAGTGCAAAAATAATTTTAAAAGAGCATCCATGGTGAAATATGGTGGTGGCAGTATCATGTTTTAGGGCTTCTTTTCTTCAGCTAGAACTGGGTCTTTTACCCTCCACAAGCCTTCCACATGAGTTCTGATCCTGGTCTGCCACCAGGTACTAATTTGGGCTTCATTTCCCTATAATATCTGTGCTGGTAACCTTAAATAATAAAAAAAACACTTGAATGAAATATGCTGGATAAAGTTGAGATTAAAAAAAATTATTTATTTGAAAGCTGTCAGGTTAGAGAGATATACTTGCTATCCATACGAAGCGTTTCATGGTGCGTGTTCGTGTCTTTTAAATCCAATTTTAGCATTTCAGACCCATAAAAGGTGTAGGGATCCTTATTGCCCATTTATAATAGTTTTTGAGAATATTCAAGTTTACTTTTAAACCTGCGTTTTGTTTTTCTTTCTCTCAGAAATGGCCCCTATTGCAGAGACGTGCACACACCCTCCTCCTCCACTAGCCAGAATTCTATCACCTCAGATGAGCCAGCCTCTGGCCGTGTCTCACATCCAGACTTCGCCTCTGCTTCACCCTTTAGTGGGTCAACACATCCTTTCTGTGCGCCAGTTTACCAAGGAGCAGGTACATGCCTTTTTACATTTATCCGCTGGAGCATTGTTGCATTCCTAAAGTCAACAAATGTGTTTGGTTGTCCTGCTTATTACCAGGCTCCATGACCGTGTCAGGAAATGGTGTGAGAAATGTAGTGCTTTGTGTGTAATGGCACATATGCCGTTACGCATCCATCATCACTATAAGCAGAAGAGGGCAGTTGTTTCTGCTTATTAGAGTTCTCTACTCCTATTACTTGTATATATGAAAATATGTAAGCTAATTAACAGATGAAATATATACAGTATGGCCTATCTGATATTAATTCCTTGTGAGATCTTGGAATATGGCCTTCTGGATATGTCCAGAGCCATATCACCTTGCCGCTCTCGCCTGGTTTCCCACTGAGGCTAAGCAGGGTTGAGCATGACAAGTACCTGGATGGGAGACCACCTGGGAAAAATTAAGGCTGCTACTTTAAGAGGTGTTCGTGAGGCCAGCGGGGGGCTCACCCTGTGGTCTGTGTGTGTGAATTGATGTCACAGTATAGCGACGAATTTCAGATGAGACGTTAAACCGACGTCCTGACTCTGTGGTCATTAAAAATCCCTCTTTCACACTTCTCGTAAAACAAGAGTAGGGGTATAACCCTAGGGTCCAGGCAAAATTCCCCCATTGACCTTTATCCATCATGATAATCGCCATCTCTGAATTGGCTACATCACTCTCTTCCCGCCACTAATAGCTGGTGGGCGTTCTGGCGCACTATGGCTGCTGTCGCATCAGCCATGTGGATGCGACACACTGCTGATGGTTGATGAGATCCCTCCATACTATATAAAGCTATTTGAGTGCCTTGAAAAGCACTATATAAATCTAAGGAACTATTTTCTGGCAGAAAAATGCAATTGTATGCTATTTGCAGAACATTTGTAATGTGGGTTTTGCGGACTGCACAATGCACACTGAGTAGTATTGCCTTAATGGTATAGTGATCTACAGTCAGGTCTTGAATTATTGTCCCTTGGAAAAGATGGGTTAAACAAAAACCCTTTTAGCTTAATCTCACTCTGAAGTAAATGAGAGAAACCTCATTTCAACCTAATCCAAGAATATAAATGTGTGTAGAAGTGTTTGGGATAACACACAACACAACTCAGGAATTTCAGAGAAGGAACTGAGTGACCTGGAAAAGCAGTGCAAAAGGAATTCATGCTTAATGCTCGAAAATATTCCACCAAACCTTTTTCGCTGTGCACACAGAAGGAATGTAATGTAAGCAGGCCCGAGCCAGTAATAGTATAATTCAAACAGTATGAAGACTAGGGGTATGTTCAAATCAGGGGAGAACGCTGAAAGGAGAAAACACTCTCTGTGCTGTTTTGAGTCAAGTTCAAAATGGGTTCCTTTAAGTCAGCATTTTGTGTTTAATTTTCCACTGTGTTGTTTTTTTTTTTAATAACGATGGAGAATGATCATTTTAAGAACAAGGAAAAACACATTATGAATGTGCAAGTTAATATTTTTAAATGGTTCTTTTTGGAAACCCAGCTGAGGTATGCTACCGTGTGCACAGCACATGGTCTTCATGGCTATATAAGAGTACAAGACCTGGTTCAACTTAAGCCTGTGTATACATCACTGAGTTACCTGCTTTGATGGCCACCATTAGCCAGTCGGCTTTCAGCAGGTGTTTCAAAGGTTTAACATTTGAGCTACCATCACAAACCTCAAATCTCTTTAGTCTTCTTTTTATAGATATATTTTTTATTGAAAGACATGGCACATTGGAAAACAAACAAAACAACTTCAGTAAACTGAGACCCACATTTTATTTGCATGTATGTATGTACAGTGGTGTGAAAAAGTGTTTGCCCCCTTCCTCATTTCCTGTTCCTTTGCATGTTTGTCACACTTAAGTGTTTCGGAACATCAAACCAATTTAAACAATAGTCAAGGACAACACAAGTAAACAC
>JAFFST010045128.1:34350-45831 GCA_022414735.1 Noturus placidus | reverse complement strand
GTTATTCCCTGACAAATCTGTTTAAAGAAACATGTCGGTACAGGATCGAGTATGCAGGTTGATGAATTAGCTGAAGAGATTATGGAAGCTAGTTCAGTCTCACTAAGTGGAGTAAAATATTCTAAACATTGATTTGATAATTGTGAAGCCTACCTCGTCGACGTGGTCGTTTTTAGAGACACCTGGGAGAGTCATATTTTTTTGTTAGCCTGTGTGTTTGCTCGTCTCCATACAGCCTCTCTCACTCTGAACCTCACAAAATGTGAGTTTGGTCATGCCACCGTAACCTATCTTGGTAAACAGGCTGGACATGGTACTGTTCGCCCACTGGATGCTAAAGTTAAGTCCATTGCCACTTTTCCTGCTCCCAAGAACTTCGACGCTTTCATGGGATGGCTGGGTACTATAAGAGTTTTTGTAAGAACTTTTCAGAATTGTTCAAAAACATTGAGAGGTAAACTTGAGCTGAAAGAGGGTGGTTTCATGACCCTTTAATGTAATGTGGGCAGTTAGAAAGGACAGCTCTCCAACAGCTGTTGTGTCATTTGATGAGTTTTGATTGTTTCTATTTGCCTTATATGTTAGCAACATTAAAATCCTTTGGAGTTGGTCAGATATTTGTAAAGTAGCTGAAGCTGCTAAACAAACATCCAGAGACTGCTGTTCAGACTAACGGTGCTATCTGCCCAGGTTTCAAATTAGGCTGTGGAATGTGTCAGGGTTGCCCACTTTCCCCTTCACTTTTCTATTTGGCGTTGGAAACCTTAGCGGTGGTATTAGGCCTCCCCAAGTTGTCTCTGTATCACTGAGCTTTTAGTTTGAGGCATCTGGATCCTACCTCCTGAGCAAGCTCCACCATGGCTACCTATGGAAAAATCGCTTTGCCCATCCATACCGTTTGTATCCCTACTAATAAAGTTACTCATACCAGTGCTTAATCAACCCAGTATTTCACATCTCCAAACAATCTGGAAGAAAGGTTCCCGTATTAAAGGGTGTTAATCATTTTTAAGCCCTTCATCTGCCATCTGGGCAAATCTTTGATTGTTAATAGGTGGATCCCCTGTGTAATGGAAAGAATGGAATGACATATCTACACTACTTTAAGGGGAGGAAAAAAGGTGTAATTTTGTGGTGACGTAGTAACAGGATTGCAGTAATGCGAACAATGTCAGTTTCATATGGGACCTGATAGATAAAGCACTTAAATTCTTTTTTTTATAGTTGCGTATGTACGTGTTATTTGCATTTATTCGTTTAATTTTGTTTTGTGCATGTCTTTATGGTTTTTGTGCCAAGAGATTGAGCATATGTTTGTTAAAATTCTCGTCTGTCTGTAAGAACAAGAAAACCCAATAAAGTATAAATCATTAAACAGAACGCAACAGTAGAATGCAACAGTCGGGTTGTGTCAGTGGGCCACTGGTTTAATGCAGTTATTGAAAGCACGGGATAGTTTGATTTATTTAGACAATCTGTCCCAGTACCTTTGCCCACCTACAACTTGGGTAGTCCATGTTCTTATTTTGAATTGAAATTCTGAACTATTGTGTAATTCATCTTTTGATCTAGACCCAAATGGCTTCAGTGTATAATAAAAAAAGAAAGTATTGCTCATAAATTTGGGATGTTTATAAGGCCATCTGCAAACAATTCACCATTTTACAGTCAGAAGGATTGTTACACAAATGGAGAGACTTCTAGACAGTGGCCAATCTTCCCCCCAGTGGCCATTCCAGCACATTCAGATCATGGTCAGTCTGTTTAATGCTCAGAGATGCAAAGGAAACCCCAAGTGGTAGTTCATATGACCTAAAGGCCTCTGTAAACACATTAAAAGTTTGTTTGTGCCAGTACAATCAGAAAAAGACTAAACAAGTATGGCTTTCATGGAAGGATGGCTAGTTGAAAAAAACTCTTTTCTCCAATATTGTAGCGCCATGTTTGGTGAAAACCAAATACCGTGCATCACCAAAAAACACCTCATTCCAACTGTCAAGCATGGTGGTGTACGGGTGATGATTTGGGCCTGTTATGTAGCCACAGGACTTAAGAAAATTTCAGGCATTAAGACAGCGATGACCTCCAATTTATACCAGAATATTTTTTAGACAAATTAGGTCATCATCTTAAACTGGGCCAAAGTTGGGTCATGCACCAGGACAAATTATCCTAATCACATAAGAAAATTTACATCTGAATGGCTAAAGAAGAATAAATCAAGTTGTTGGAATTGCCAATTCAAAGTCCAAACATCAAGAGATGCTGTAGCGGCATCACCAGAGAACTGTACATAAACGAATACCCTCAAACATTAATGAATTGAACCAATGTTGTAAAGAAGGGTGGGCCAAAACATCTCCAAAATTATGTGACTGCTAAACTCCTACAGATAATGTTTATTTTAAGCCATTGTTGGTAAAGGTGACTCTAAATGTTACTGAATTATAGGGTGTACCCCCCCGCCCCACCTGGTATCTGAATGCTGGTTTACTTATTGGGAAAAAATGACTACATATTGAAATCTGTTGTGGTTTTTTTTTTGTTATCACCTGAGGTAATTTGTTTAAAGAAGTTGGAGAAGACCACACAATTGTTATTTAGGAACTGATAAATAACAACGAAGAATTGAAGGAGGGTGTACTTTCTTTTTCTAATGACTGTATGAATACATTTATCGCTGCATTGCAAATCTTCAATATTCGCCTACCTGAGGAAAGTTGCAATGAGCAAAGCTCTGGTCTCCACCAGCATAAATCCGCTTCACACAGTAGAACTGCTCGGCATCTTAACAGGCAATACAGATGATTTTTTTAAGGATAAGTCATGTTAATACTTCTAGTAACTGTAAATAATTAATTTAAATTTAATATAATACATCTAAAAACAACAAAACATACATGGAATACATAAAAACATACACAATGAAAGATGCAACTTACTCCAAAGAGTCAAAGAATTTCTTGTTTCTGAATTGCATGCAGTATTTCCAATTACCATAAAAACAGGTAGATAAAAATTCCATTAATGATACTGAATAACTAATACAGCTATGCTAATTGCTGGGATAAAGCAGAAATTTAGGATCTTGGGCAGGTCTAATAGACTAGACACGTAATGAAAAAAAATGGACTTGTATAATTCAATAGTAAACTTTTAATATATGAAAAGTGATGGTGGTGGAGACATAGCATTTTAACACACTTGTCAATGCATAAAGATCGGCAATAAGCTCTGAATCAACAGGTATATGCACACTGACCAGAATCTATTGGCGTGGGGCCATTGTGAGCTCTCCATTGGCCTTTTACAGGAGCAGGACTTATCCTGTTGCAGGTGTAACGTGTGCCAAGTTGTCCATTTCCTCCAAGACCAAAAGAATCAATCTTGCCAGAGGATGGAATGAATGCCAAGGTATGCTGCCTTGTATATTAATACAAATAAAGCATTGCTGTATATTAAACTTTTCATGAAATTGCTAATGTTGACTTGATGGAGCTAATATGTTCTTCATAATTTTCATTTTCTTATTATGTTGTCCTGACAGAGCCATCATACTGATATTATGGGATGTTCAGATGCTGCTTTCAAATGATTTTAGGAGATTCCATTGCAACCATGTAGTTACAACCTAGAAACAACATGGGAACCATACCAACCACCTAGCAAACTCCTGGTAAGCACATGGAATGGCATAGCAATTACTTATCAACCACCTATAATATCAAAGCAACCATTGAGACACACCTGCAACCACAATAAGAACACAAACACCCAAACAAACCTTTACCTTAGCAACCATTTAGCTTCACACTAGCAAGCACCTAACAAGACCCTAACAATACCATAGTGACTGCTTCGTAACATCCTAGAAACCACCTGGTATACCACAGTGTGACACTATGGTTCGAAGTTCGAAAATGAGGAAGTGAGAGGCAGGCTTGAAATAAAGGGCTTCAAAAGGGCTTCATTTGCAACTTTACTTTCACTTTTCAACATTTTAAATTATAAAAAACACACATGGCTCTGTGCTGGTTGCCTCTCTCTCTCTCTCTCACTCTGGCTTCCACAGAAGACAACTATAAGCATTAAGAAACACAAACAAATCAACTCTCACTAATTACACGCAGGTGAGAATAATCACTCATTACCTGCCAGTTTAACCTGCCTCCTCTCCATCTACAGTAGACGCTCAACCACGCCCCCCCCCATATGCTGGTGCCTTTGGAGCAGGGTGCAATCGGAGGGTGAGGACCGCCCACTTAACATCCAAACATGATGGTGCTGTACTTTGTTTCTCTCACAGTCTGTAGAATAAATGGGAGAGAAAAGTCAGGAGAATGAAACAGCAGGCCCCCACACAAAAATTTCACCTGCCCGCTCGCAAAGCTCCATCCACCGGACCAGATCTTGTGTACCCTTTTTAGTGAGGTCAGTCAGCAGGCTGGTGACGTCCAAACAAGTAGTAGCCAGCCAGCACCATGGAACTGCCTCAACCACTTTTTGGTTTAGGGTCTCAGGCAGGCCACAATCGTTACTTATTTGGCAATTTGGTGATGCACTTGCCCATGGCCCAAGTGCCCAATTGCACACTTCTGGTGTCACACTTGACTACGCCCCTGCTGCCACACACAGCAACCATCTAGCAACACTATAGCAACCACCAGGCAAAACCCTAACAGCCATGCTGGATATCACCGCAACCATCTACCAACACCTTAACAACCACCAATCGCCTAGGATGACGCAGATACTGCATAACAACCACCTAGCAATCTGTCATAATATATGAACTTAACCGTATAACCTTAAAAGATAGCATTATAAATGAAGGTTGGATATTTAACTTTAATCATTTAACCTTTAAATTTTGCACATTTTTAATGGCTTATCCATTTAACATCAGTTATTAACACTGTAGTATAATTTAATCAGCTCTTCAGCATGTGGCACTGGCTCTGTGAAGACAACAGTTTATCCATGATCTTAACCTTCTAGTTAACACTGTAATTCTAGCATTACATCTGGCATGTGAAAAAGGCTGGGTAAGGAAATTATTGCATGAAAGAAACAATCTGCAGCAAATATATAGTCAGGCCCAAACATATTTGGACATTAACAGATTTGTTCTTATTTTAGCTGTCTACCACAAATTGTCCAAGGTCCCATAAGTGTCTACGAGGATAGTTGTGAACCTTGGAAAAACATGGCCACCATTGGCTAATCAAGGTTCATCAGCTATTAGACAAGGTTAATGGACACCACTCAGAACAAAACTTGGTGGGCCTGTTTGACTCCCTGCCCCAGAGGTCTGTGAAAAATCTGAAAAAACCCACAAAAAAAAACTTGCCACCGGGAGATGCCATCACATTGTATGTGTGTAAATAATTGTATGTTATGTTCACATGTTAGAGGTCCTCCCTCTGAAAAACTTTGCCTGATTAAATATTTGAGATTATTTAATAAAATAAAAAAAATAAAACCCCCCACTGTTCTGAACTAGTCCTAGGTTGTTGGGGTTTTTTTTTTGCTCAATCACAAAAAAAAAAAAAGAAAAAAAGTGGAGTATAGTTCTCTGCACTCCCTAGTTAAATAATTCATCAAAAATATATTGAACGTTTTATTTAGATAGTCATAAGGTTGAAAAAATGAGTATGGTTTAGTGAACCCAAAAGTTACTCCTAAGGAAAAAAACACTGCATGAAATTAAGTAACCACATGGAACATATATGATTCTTAAGAAGCATGCCCAATTAGATGGTGCTACAAAAGTTTAAATGTATAAAAAATTGTTTCTTTATGGTCAATTACCATGTAGTTCTCATAATAATGAAAAATGAAATTTCCCTGGGTCAGCCATTTTAAAATAGACATAAAATGCTGTACATCATGCCTAGAGAAATTTATGGAGATTCATCTGATTCTTGAATAACCTGCATATGAATGACCATTAGCACAACGAAATGGATATGAGGCCATATCACAAGAATGCTTTAGCATATTCAGACCAAACTTAGTTTCGGATCGGCGCCACCTAGTGTTCATGAGATATAGGGGGAAAAAAGCTAATTTTGGCTTATAATTTCTGAATGGTTTATCATAAAACCCTGAAACTGTTGTTACATTCCATGGTATATATGTCAAAGTATGACATTTATTCAGGTTGGCCATTTTGTTTGCCTGCCATTTAGGGCGGCTGTGGCTCAGTCGGTAGAGAGGGTTGTCCACTAATCCACTAACCGTGGGGTTTGCGGTTCGAATCCCGGCCCGGGTGATCCCATGCCGAAGTGTCCTTGGGCAAGACACTGAACCCTAAGTTGCCCCCAATGGCAAGCTAGCACCTTGCATGGCAGCTCTGCTACCATTGGTGTGTGAATGTGCTCTCATTAGTAACTCGCTTGTAAATGTAAAAATGATATTTCTGTAAACAGACAATGTACCATTGTAAAAAGCGCTATACAAATTGATAAATTATTAATTCTTTAAAATACTGTATTTAATGAATGCATATCATTGGCACCATGCCCTGAAGGTACACAAAAAATCTTGGAGGTTAGCATGCCAAAATGGAGTGTATTTAGACCAAGCTTAGTATGTGTCAGTCATCATGACTTGAGGGTACCTGCACAGTTTCAGAACAGCAGCATCTAGTGTCCATGAAATACTGAAAAAAGCATATTTTTGCTTAGAACCGAGCGGTTTGTCATAAAAAAAATCATAACCATGCTAAAAATCTTGCTTGCTAATCTCCTTACATTGACTCTGTTGTACTAGGCCCCGTAACTGAAACTTGCAGCTATATTTATCATTATTATTTTCGACCCTAAAATCATGCAGACCAAACCATTAGGCCTAAAGACTTGAAACATTGAGATATATTACTCCACTGGTCTACAACAGCAAAAAGTCTCACCCCAATCAGCCTCATGGTGGCACTACAGTGATCAAAACAATAAAATTGACAAAAATGGCTGTAACTTTTAAATCATTTGTCATAGACTCAAGCGTCTTATATCATTGTAACCTTGGCTCAACGCATCAACAAATATGATGGTGAGTATGCCAAAACAAATGAGGTTATATCTCCACAAAGCTTTAACATATTAACACCAAACTTCTTGTTAAACAACCATGAACAGAGGGAACATGAGCAGTTTTGAACCAGTGCCACCTACTGGTCACAAGATAAGAAAAAATTATATTTTTCCTTCTAATTTCTTTATCATTTTTCCGTAAATCATGGAAATGGTATCTTCAGATTCAGGGAGTTATACCAAGTCGAATGATACCAAACTTTACTATGTCGGCCATGTTGAATTGTGTGTTAAGATGCTGCATTTAAAAAAATGCATTATAGTATCGTTATGGTCCTTGGTACTTATCCCAATTCCCTGAAGGTACTCAAAAAGTCTGGGGACATCACCACTTTGTGGTCAAAATATATATATAAGTTTGTCAGAACTTCACCAAATTTTGTTAAGATCATCTTAAGACAATGAAGACCAAAAGATTTTTGATAGACCAAACCATTAGCATATGACAAATATGATGACAAGCACACCAAAATGAATGTGACGTTATATCTCTGCAATGCTTTGCCATATTGACACCAACCGTGGTGTGTCATAAGAACCATAACTTGAAAGAACATTTCAGACCAGTCCCACCTACTGGTCATGAGATATCAAAAAAAATTTTTGCTTATAACTTCTGTGTCCTAAAGTCATGGAAGTGGTATCTTAGATTCACAGAAGCATACAGAGTCAAATGATATCTGGTATATATTTCTATTTGAAATTTCAGGTAAAGTACCATAGAAATATAATGTGTAACATTTATAACTGTTATAGTGCTAGTTATTGCCAAATCTCTACAGAATTTAGCTTCCTTCTTTAGAATTATAAGATGCAAATTCTCACCTACTTTGATAAAGATCTGAGGCTTTGTGGACTTTGGATACACTTCATGCCCATACTTTTAAATGACCATTATAGATCTTCAACGACTAAACATTTTTTAAACATTGTTTTCATAATTAATGGTGTAGAGAGTCGAGAAAATTGTCCCAGTCTTGTTTCATATCCAATTTAAGTGCTTAGACACTTGCTAAATTATACATATCTTAATTGCACATGCACTTAAAGTGCTTCAACCCTAATAATTGCTGCTCACAGCTAGTTTATGATGCAACTGCTGACAAAAGGAGAAGGATGAATTCTGAAGTGTATAAAGCTGTATTATCTGCGCAGATTCAGTCAAATGCTTCAAAACCCACTGGCTGGTACTTCACAGTGGAGATGGACAATGACTCAAAGCATACTACAAAAGCAACTCAAGATTTTTTTTAATGCAAAGAAGTGGAAATTTTCTGCAATGGAAAAGTCAATCACCTGACCTAAAAAGGATATGCAGTATTAAAAGTGACTATTAAAAATGACAGACCAAAAAAAGTATGATTATGTTATATATGTTAGTTTGTCCAATTACTTTTTTTTGCCCCATAAAAGTAACAGGCAGGGACACATAAAACATGCAATTCCTACAATATTCACTGATTACTATGGTAGACAGCTAAAATAACAATAACTTTGTCAATGTCCAAGTATTTGTGGGCCTGACTTTTGTTACATCTGTTCGCATTTTGGGACCAGGTTTTAAAAGAAAGATTTATACTTGCCTACCACAAGCTACTTGTGAAACAGCATTCCCCATGAGTTCAAAAACCTTTCGTGGGTTAACTTCGTGGTTTAGGGTGTTGTGTCCCAGCTGGCCATATCCACCTGCTCCAAATGTGAACACACCTCCCTCCTAAAATAGTCAAAATAAAGTTGATTAAAAATATACAAGATGTGTTATGCTTTAAGCTATAAGTGCTATTCAAATCTTAATTGCTTAGGTGTTAAAGAGCCACAGAAAAACTATTCCAGTGTATTTCACTCTAATCTACAGTAGATCAACTGCATTTGTAGTGTTTGTGCAATTATAGCAGACAATTATTACAATACATGTCATAGAACTGAGAAAAGAACAAATGAACACAACCTTAAAGAATTCATTAAGTAACTAATGATTTAGTTTTGCTGCAATGTTCAAAAGTTAAATAAAAGTACAGAACAACTGCTCTCTGATAAGATATTCTTTAAGGTGTCTCACCTCATAAGACCTTTGTTGTTAGAGAGAAAGAGATATTATATATATTTTACCTTTGTTAATGCTGCAGTGTGATCCTCTCCACAGCATATATAAACGACCCTTTGTGACCTGAGTGTCTTCAGTAAGGATGGAAAACATCGATCTTCAAAAGGAATAATGAGAGATTTTTCAGTGCTAGAATAGACCCTAGGCCAATTTCATTAAAGTAACTTACCTTTGTTATCATTTAGGCCCAGCTGGCCAAACTTGTTTCGTCCCCAACCAAATACAGCCCCAGACATAGTGAGTGCAAAGCTGTGAGCACCTCCTGCAGAGATCTGGGCAAATGGGATGCCCTGTAAAGAATGGATGACCTGTGGGGTCAAGACGCAAAGTCCCTCTTTCCCCAGTCCTAACTGCCCGTACCTATTTTGTCCCCAAGAAAAAATCTGTCCAACTGGTTAAATAAAAAAAGAAAAAGAAAAAATTAATAAGCATAATGAAGCAATTTATCTGGTAACAAAATATTAGTATTAGTAAGAAGTGATTACAAGCCCAAGAAAACAAGAATATTGAGAATATCTAAATTACAAGGGGTATGTGATACATAAACACAGATTAGCACAGATTACACCCAGAGTTAAATATTTTGTATAGTGTCAATTTGAAGTTCCCCACTATGACTTTTAATTCGGTATTTTGTACATCTAAGCCTAAAAAACAATGAGAATCATACTTACTTCTAGAAAGTGCAAGGGAATGCCTATAACCACAGGAGACCTGGACAATATGGACTTCTGACAAACTCTTGATTGTTCTGCGGAGGAGATTTCTTTTAAATGAGCAAATCAAATGCATATTCCATTATGTATTAATACACATATTTAGAATTGCTGCCTTAATATCCCTCAAGAAAAAATATTTTATGTAATTAAAATAGTATAATATACTATAATATAGTAATTAAACATTTAATTTCTCACTTTATATTTCATCAATTTATTTCTTTTTATATTAAATGATTTATTTATAACTAAGCACATTTTCTGTCTTTACATTTTTTTTGTTGTTGTTTGTTTATCAGTTGTTCCTTTTAGATTGGTCCCCCCAGTACAGTGTTACCATGTCTGCAATAAATATTGTTTTTTGGGGATTAAATCACAACATGGAAACTGGAGTTGACATTTCTAGTGATATTTGGCAACCGTGAGCTTAAATGAAGTGAATATGCGGTCTATTAGAGTTGGTGAAGGGAGTGAGGAAGCGTACTGTATGTTTGCAGACTGAACAGCTGCTAATCGTGATCATGATCGGTGAGGAATTATTTAATAAAGAAGTTATATGAATTACACCCACATTGTAGCGTTAGCATTATTATTAATTAAATGGCGCCCGATGCAGAAGACAGAAGATATAACTAAAGTAGCCTATGTACAACTAAAGAAATTGTTAGCTAACCTACAACCCCAATCCCAAAAATGTTGGGACGTTGTGCAAGATGTAAATAAAATGTAAATAAAAACCGAATACAACAATTTGCAAAGCTTATAAACCCATATGCTATTCATAATACAACAGGTATCAAATATTTAAACTGAGTAAATGTACCATTTAAAAAAAGAAAAAAAAAAGTACATTTGAATTTGATGGCCACAGCAAGATTCAAAAAAGCTTTGGGACTGGGTCTACAAAAGGCTGGAAAAGTAAGTGTTACTAAAAAAAAGGAACAGCTGGAGGTTAATTGGCAACAGGTCAGTGACATGATTGCCGCTCTTAGATACTCTTTTTATACCCAGAGTCTTTCAAAAGTAAAGATGGGCAGAGGTTGCAGAGGTGCAATTTACTTCTGATTATTATTTACAGTGCCTTGCGAAAGTATTCGGCCCCCTTGAACTGTTCAACCTTTTGCCACATTTCAGGCCTCAAACATAAAAGGTATAAAACTGTAATTATTTGTGAAGAATCAGACACAGGTGGGACACGATCATGAAGTGGAACGAAATTTACTGGATATTTCAAACTTTTTCAATAAATAAAAAACTGAAAAATTGGGCGAGCAAAATTATTCAGCCACCTTTTGCTGCGATTACAGCTGTAAGTCGCTTGGGGTATGTCTCTATCAGATTTGCACATCGAAAGACTGAAATTTTTGCCCATTCCTCCTTGCAAAACAGCTCGAGCTCAGTGAGGTTGAATAGGGAGCGTTTGTGAACAGCAGTTTTCAGTTCTTTCCACAGATTCTCGTTGGATTCAGGTCTGGGCTTTGACTTGGCCATTCCAACACCTGTATATGTTTATTTGTGAACCATTCCATTGTAGATTTTGCTTTATGTTTTGGATCATTGTCTT
>JAFFST010045128.1:2936-17626 GCA_022414735.1 Noturus placidus | reverse complement strand
GTGCCCTTTACGCACTGAGATTTGACCAAATTCCTTGAATCTTTTAATTATATTGTGCATTGTAGAGGGTGAAATGCCCAAAATCCTACCGATGTGTCTTTGGGGAATGTTGTTCTCAGAGTGTTGGATTATTTGCTGACGCATCTGTTAGCAGATTGTCGAGCCTCGACCCATCCTTGCTCTTGAAGGACTAGACCTTTTTTGGATGCTCCTTATATACACTATGATTAGAGGATTGCCTTGTCACATCGCTATTCGTAAATTGCCCCGTTCCTGACTTTTTTGGAACGTGTTGCATGCATCAATTTCAAAATAAACCTTTATCTTCAAAAAACTGCAGTTGATTAGATAAAACAAATACCTTGTCTTTATACATTTTTTGTTTAAATACAAGTCAAATACAAGTCTTTTTCTGAATTTGGGTTGTAAATTCGTTGTTCAAATCATCTTAATGGTTAGTGTACAAGGATGTCACACACCTAGGAATAAACAGCCATCTGAAAACTCCCAGATTAAAGGAGAAAATAATTTCCATCAGTCTCTCAATGTGCCAGTTATGACCACCAGCTGAAAGAACTCATTATTCCCCAAGCAATTTGAGAAAGAAAATAACTCTTTTGGGCTTCACTGGGGGGCTATTGTACTTATCCAGCCAGCAGCTTTTAATATTCTTCTCAATTATCCATATGAATTATTTTCATATACATACAGGTGCTGGTCATAATTAGAATATCATCAAAAAGTTGATTTATTTCAGTAATTCCATTCAAAAAGTGAAACTAGTATAATGTATACATTCATTACACACAGTCTGATATATTTCAAGTGTTCATTCCTTTTAATTTTGATGATTATAACTGACAACTAATGAAAACCCCAAAATCAGTATCTCAGAAAATTAGAATATTGTGAAAAGGTTAAATTTTGAAGACACCTGGTGCCACACTATAATCAGCTAATTAACTCAAAACACCTGCAAAGGCTTTAAAAATGGTCTCAGTCTAGTTGTGTAGGCTACACAATCATGGGGAAGACTGCCGACTTGACAGCTGTCCAAAAGACGACCACTGACACCTTGCACAAGGAGGGGAAGACACAAAAGGTCATTGCTAAAGAGGCTGGCTGTTCACAGAGCTCTGTGTCCAAGCACATTAATAGAGAGGCAAAGGGAAGGAAAAGATGTGGTAGAAAAAAAGTATACAAACAATAGGGATAACCGCACCCTCGAGAGGATTGTGAAACAAAACCCATTCAAAAATGTGGGGGAGATTCACAAAGACTCTACTGCAGCTGGAGTCAGTGCTTCAAGAACCACCACGCACAGATGTATGCAAGACATGGGTTTCAGCTGTCGCATTCCTTGTGTCAAGCCACTCTTGAACAAGACACAGCGTCAGAAGCGTCTCGCTTCTAACTGCTGCTGAGTGGTCCAAAGTTATGTTCTCTAATGAAAGTAAATTTTCCATTTCCTTTGGAAATCAAGGTCCCAGAGTCTGGAGGAAGAGAGGAGAGGCGTTCCACGTTCTACGCGGCTTGAAGTCCAGTGTGAAGTTTCCACAGTCAGTGATGGTTTGGGGTATCATGTCATCTGCTGGTGTTGATCCACTGTGTTTTCTGAGGTCCAAGGTCAACGCAGCCGTCTACCAGGAAGTTTTAGAGCACTTCATGCTTCCTGCTGCTGACCAACGTTATGGAGATGCAGATTTCATTTTCAAACAGGACTTGCCACCTGCACACAGTGCCAAAGCTACCAGTACCTGGTTTAAGGACCATGGTGTCCCTGTTCTTAATTGACCAGCAAACTCACCTGACCTTAACCCTATAGAAAATCTATGGGGTATTGTGAAGAGGAAGATCCGATACGCCAGACCCAACTAAGCAGAAGAGCTGAAGGCCACTATCAGAGAAACCTGGGCTCTCATAACACCTGAGCAGTGCCACAGACTGATCGACCCCCTGCCACGCCACATTGCTGTAGTAATTCTGGCAAAAGGAGCCCCAACTAAGTATTGAGTGCTGTACATGCTCATACTTTTTTATGTTCATACTTTTCAGTTGGCCAACATTTCTAAAAATACTTTTTTTGTATTGGTCTTAAGTAATATTCTAATTTTCTGAGATACTGACTTTTGGGTTTTCATTAGTTGCCAGTTATAATCATCAAAATTAAAAGGAATGAACACTTGAAATATCAGTCAGTGTGTAATGAATGTATACATTATACTAGTTTCAGTTTTTGAATGGAATTACTGAAATAAATCAACTTTTTGATGATATTCCAATTATATGACCAGCATATGTATGTATGCATGCATGTGTAATATATATATATATATATATATATATATATATATATATATATATATACACATACATACACATATATACACATATATATACACACATACATACACATATATATACACATATATATACACACATACATATACACATATATATACACACACACATTATATATATATATATATATATAAAAAACACTGCACAATTAACAGAATATCGATCGCAATTGCAATTTTGACTGCCCATGATTTAATGAACATGATCAACTGCGAGATTAACATTTAAAGTTCGTCCTCTACTAATAGAAAACACCGCTGCAGATCAAATCAAGCGCTTCCTACACTTAGAGCCAATCACCATATAGTGGAGCAGGGATAACGTCATTTTGTAGTGCAAAAACCCCGAAAGTTAGCATTTTAGCCCTTGAGCTGCCAGCTTCGCTTCAAGCTCCATCACTTTGCAAGAGGGGAAATCATGACACGAACATGATGCTAAATGGCACCACAGAGGTTGTCGTGGACATTAAACATCATCACACCAAACGGGAAAAAACTTGCAGATAAACTCAGGGCTCTACAATGCGACCATTTCACTCGCATTTGCAACTGAACAGCACTTTGTGTGACTGAATAAATATTTATTCGCACTGGTGCGAGTGACCTGTTCTGAGTTTTCAAACTCCAAAATGTATCTACACCACGCAACAGTTACTTTCACACTGCTTTTCATCAACTCAGTCAACCGAATAAGTGTGTAAATACTGCAGAGAATCCATTATGATGAAGCATAACACTGAACATCATCCGCTTGTCTTAACTTCTCGATAACACAAACCGCGATCTTTTATTGATCACGCAAAATGACCTGAACTTTCACCGACTCTTGTAGACACAGCGGCTACAAGGTGGGTTTAATTCACACTTTTTTCATAAATAATTCCTCACCAATCAATCAAGATTAGCAACTGTTCAGAATTACGATGCTGCTCTCCTTGACGCTCCTCACTAACTCAAATATATAGCGTATTTACTTCATTTGAACTTAAGGTTTCCAGATATCACAAGAAAAGTTAGCTCCAGTTTCCATGTTTTGATTTAATCCCCCTAAAAAACAATATTATCAGCAGACATGGCAACACTGTACTGGGGAACCAATCTAAAAAGAAAAACAAACAAAAACAGAAAACTAATAAAATATAAAAGACAAAATGTGCTTAGTTATTAATAAATCATTTAATATATAAAAATACATATAAGAACTTCATAAAATATAAATAAAATGAAAAATAAAAAATGGTGTTTAATTACTATGGGTTGCATTTAATATCAATTTGATAATAAGCTAAGTTTGCTATTTCCTTAGAAAGCTATTAGCCTTTTCCCTAGTATAGATCATGCTTGTGTTAGTCTACTTTTAATTAGGACTATTGTTTACGATATTTAAACGTTGACTACATTTACATGGACAGCAGTAATCTAATTATTGATCTACTACACTGAGTAAGATAAAGTGATTAAGCTGTTTACATGAGTCGCTTTTAGAATACGCCTTTCATGTACCCGTTTTACATGTTATAGAACATAATTAGATTAACGGCACACGTCATTACGTCACTGGGCCACGCTGTCCGACGTCCCTCCAGAATTTCACACATCAACATACAGTTAGTCTTCATTATAATACCATGTACAATTTTGGGTGTTTTTATTCAAGTTTTTTACGAACACTTTAAGTGCAGTTAATTATTTGTATTGCTGCACGTGCAAATAGATAACTGCTTGAAGCCGTGGGCTGCGTCCCGTATCACGTACTCACTGTCTACATAGTAGCAAAGATGCATGTATTTTTCCCCCACTACAGGCCTATAGTAGGCAAATATGCGGTTTGGGACCCTGCCATACTCTCTTGTTTGCCGTAAAATGTTAAGCACTGCCGTGTGTGATCGTGTCCTGTCGCAAAATGTAATGAAAACTCACACGACGTTACTAATGTGATTAAGGTGTTTACATGTCTGTAATACACGTCGACAATGTGACTAAAACAGGAGTACTCCACATATCTTAATTCAATTATTACTTATTAGATTAATCAGATTAAGGTAATTAAAAATTGCTGTTTACATTATAGTTTCTTAATCACAGTATTGTCTTAATCGGGTTAATAGTGGATTATTGTTGTCCATGTAAACGCACTGACTGTTATTGCCTTTTCTGCATATGCCTGAATTGTTTTCATTTGGTTGCATATTGTTATATTTTATGCATATTTTAATTTGGTTGATGGCATTTTTATTTTTACTTATCCTATATTTTGTGTGCAATTTTATTTATATTTTGCATCTATGAGATGATACACTTTAAGGATCAGTCTATTTTGATGCAAAAATTTGTACATTAGCAGGAATGTAGCAAAACATGGAGGTGAAAGCAGCAGTCTTTATTTAAATGTGAAAGTACAATAAAAATATGTGGTCACTAAAATCAATGAATAATCGTGATAAATAATCTATTGATCAAAATAATCGGGATTATCATTTTGCCCATAATCATGCAGTCCTTCCTTACAGGATTTATATGGGTTTCAAATCAGGTGACTGGGATGGCCATCGCATGACCTTGATTTTGTGGTCAGTAAACCATTTTTGTGTTGATTTTCATGTATGCTTTGTATCACTGTGCTGCTGGAAGATTCAACAGCCCTTTTTAAACTTTACGGCACATGTTTTAATTTAATATCTGTTGATATTTGATAGAGTCCATGATGCCATGTATCCTAACAAAATATCCAGGTCCTGTGGCAGAAAAACAGTCCGAAAACATTAAATAGCCACCAGGATATTTAACTATGGACATGAGGTACTTTTCCATATGGCTACCTCTCTGTGTGAACCAAAACCATCTCTAGTGTTTATTACCAAAACGCTCCATTTTGGTTTTGTCTGACCATAGAACCCGATCCCATGTGAATTTCCAGTTATGTCTGGCAAACTGAAGACACAAGATTGTTTTTGGATTAGAATAGAGGCTTTTTTTCTTGAAATTCTTACAAACAACTTGGTCATGTAGGTGAATTCAGACTGCAGTTTTAGACACTTTCTGACCACAAGACACAACTAACTTCTGCAATTCTCCAGCTGTGATGCTTGCCGATTTTTGGCCACTCAAACCATCCTCTTCATAATGCATTGAGACGATATTGACATGACCAATTACAGGTTGATTCAGAACATTTCAAGTTGACTGGAACTTCTTAATTATTGCCCTAATGGTAGAAATGGGTATTTTCATTGCTTGTGCCATTTTGTTTATAGCCACTTCCCATTTTGTGAAGCTCAGCAACTCACAACTATATTCCTGGATCTAATCCATTGTTATGAATGACTAAGTAAATTTGGCCTGTGTGTTACCTCATATTCATACCCCTGTGACACAGGAAATCGTGGTTGAACAATTTCCTGTTCCGCGTCACCTAGGTCTATTAAAAAAAATGAAAATTATAGGAATATACTTCAAATATATTTCACATATTCATAGGGGTGCCAATAATTGTCACACACCTATTTAACAAAGTTGTTTTTTAAAATATAAACTTGTGTTTTGTTTCCAATTGTTTGATATCTTTGAGAGCAGAGTGTTTTTGTAAAAAAAAAAAAAATTTACATCAAAAGGTTAAACAATAAAGAATTTATTACAGCCTTCTTTGCTCATACCAAGGGTGCCAATATTAGTGGAGGGCACTGCATGTCCATACAATTTGCCAAAATCAAATGTACAAACTTTAAACTTTTTAGCCAGTTTGCATATTTCATGAAACCACGTTTATAATCTTAAACTCTCATTGATAAATTATATTTGTAGAGACCCACCGATAATAAATATCTCAGCAGATACCGAGAATTCAGAGTGATATCGGCCGATACCGATAACAGATACAGACAGTTCTGCCTTTTATACCTTCTTTTAAATAAATAATGAATAATTTAAAAGAGTTCTGAAAGAAATGCAAATAAAAACTTTATTCCATCCATTTCAACAAGTTGTTTCACTGCAACTGGTCTCACACAGAAAACACATTACTCAAATGAACATTAACACGGACTAAATGCTGAAGATTAAAGTAAGACTTAATTTATTGAAAGTTATTAATTCATATTAACTGAATTAAGTGACTGAATTCTAAAAAACCTCCTGTTAGGCTCACATTCTCTCACCACAAACAAACGCATTTCTACTTCTTCATTGAACATCAAATTGGTAATACATAAACTTTTTTATATATTAATATTAAATGAATATGAAATATACTACTCTACAAAAATATTTTTCTGTGTTAATATATAATTTTGACAATTCATTTTCATCTTAAATCTTTCAACTGGCCCTGTAATTCAGCGTGAGGCCGAGCGGGGGGCGGGGATAGACTCACTGATGATTTATCACTGGTTGTAATGAATAGTGCGCGTGTGTATAGAACATGGCATTAAGTACAAGATGGTCCTGTTGTCCACTATAAAACAATACAAAATATAATATTTTAGCTATCTTTCTTCTGTCCATAAAATGCGCTTGTTCCTATGCCGGCCATTTTAAATGCAGTGTAAGAAGTTGTTCCCAGGATCCCAGCCTATATCATGACATGTCACAAGAAAGCCCAGGATGTCCTCTGGATAGTACAGCATGAATTGCTAGCGTAGCTCAAAAAATGTCTACTACAGAAGACACAAGTCAATGGGTGGGGTCTCAGGAGGATACAAAACTATTTTGTCAGTGTGCTACAAATGAACTGGTTCTATGCCTTTATTTTGTTGTCCATACTTAAAGAAAAAGACAAGGCCTATGAGAATTCTTATCTGTTAACTCAGGGGTGGGCAATCTTATCCGGAAAGGACCATGTGGGTGCAGGTTTTCATTCCAACCAAGTAGAAGCCACA
The DNA here is from genome assembly GCA_022414735.1 of Noturus placidus. Classification (NCBI taxonomy): domain Eukaryota; kingdom Metazoa; phylum Chordata; class Actinopteri; order Siluriformes; family Ictaluridae; genus Noturus; species Noturus placidus. Next base: position 10,392 of record JAFFST010045128.1, on the reverse strand, counting down.
CCTAAATCTCTTGAAAGCCAAGCTCAACTGATTAATTAGGTGGAATCCTGGCACCCACACAGCCCTTTCCAGATAAGATTGCCCACCCCTGTTTTAAATGCAGCCAAAGCACACAGAAATGAAAGGGTTAAACTCAACCATCGAGAGAGAGAGCAAATGCTTAGATTATTTACCAGTTAGTTGAGCCAGAAGATATAAACAACATTTTAAACAAAAAAATAAGATCTATACTGTGACAGAACGTAGTCTTTGATCATGTCTAAATATACATCCAAATTCAATACTAAGAGTAATTATACCTGAAAACATAACCCGATTTTTCTAAAAATTTCAAGTAAATTAGAAAGTTGTCCAGCATGATTAGAATATATGTATGGAGTTTAGTGACGAACCCCCAAATTTTGTAAAAAAAAAGTTGGCGCTACAGAGCTCCCTCCCCATGCGTGTTTCTAAGACAACTCACGTGTCATGTTTCATGTCATTTGAAGTGTGCTTTTTGCCTTTTTACACTCACAAACAGCTCTATAACACACTACATGAAAGGTAATATTTGAAAAACCATAAGACTGTCAGCACAAAGTTGTCTAGCTTGATGAAATCTATATATTACCGAGGTGAAAGTGATGTGCTACGGAGAATCCCAAAAAAGGTGAAACAGATGTTGACAGGATGTTGACCATGTTTGGTGGCTGTCACATAAATCCCCTAGGAGGAGAATTTCTAAATCCAGAGCATGCACTTCTTCAAACAAACCAAAATGTCCACCTTCCTGTTGGGCGGAGCTAATACAAGACATTTCCCCCATTGGCTGTCATGGTGAGAACAAGGTCCCCACAAAAACTTGTGACAATGGGACAAATTGTGTGGCAACCACAGCAATAAACTCATTCGGAAGTGTTATCTTTGATGGTGTACCAAGTTTCAAGAGTTTATTATTCCAAAGGCATGAAATATACATTTGCGAACTAGGGGGCAGTGTGGAGCCGATGAGGCACGTCTATGTAGAATTGTGACAACAAATCAAAAGATATCCTAAGACAAACGTAAGTGTAAACTTTCATAGAAGTTTTCAACCGCTGTAAGCCTCTCAAAACATGTCTGACTTCCTGTTGGGTGCAGTCAGATAAAACCAAGTGAACTTTATCTTACATGATGAGATCAATAAACACACCAAACCTCGTATGAACGGTTGAATGTGTTAAGAAAAGTAAATAAGTTCATTATTACAATGATGATAAAACATTACAAAAACAATAGGGCTTTAGCGCCTCTGGTGCTCGAGCCCTAAAAATGTATATAACAATGTATATTCTGGGAACCAAAAACGAACAAACCCAGAATGTTCTGGGTTCCCAGTGGCTCGCGCAGGTATGTGTAGTGTAGTGTATGTCTGTCTGTCTCTCTCTCTCATATATTTAACTAGCTGTTTTGCTACGTAACTAAACAACATGTCAAAAAGATGAGCTACAAATAAGAAGTGTGGAGAGAATTCTGATTGATCACCTTTTTTGGTGATTGTCATTAGCATCGCAACGCATGGTAACCCTAATTGTGCAAGTTAAGCAAAAAAAGGTAACAGCGAGCCAGCATAAAAAAAATTCACTCGTGTATATTTGATACAAAGCACGTTTTATAAAAGCGGTCTTGACAGTAACGTTCCTCTCCAAGCCTGGATATTCAAAACCATTAACTGAACCCGGGCATTTATAGAAAGGTTTTGCTTACCTGTTATTAGTCACCTCTAGACCATAAACTCCTAAAGATTATTGTGAAAGGCGATGAGAAGGGTTTATCCTGTCAACAAATCCTTACAACGTCGTAGTCAATTATACAAGCGACGACACACCTCAATTCGTAAGTAGAAAGCACGCGAAGGTATTTCTGTAATGTTCTCGACATACTCCGGATATGACGACAAGGTTTCTCGCGTTTGCGTTCGACTCGTAAATTTGTAAGTAGGAAGTCGTATCGAGAGGCAAGATGGCAAACTGAGCTTTGCCACAGTTTTGCCCTTCCTTGAGATTTTAAACATCAGTAGCTTAATGTAGTTGCTAGTATTTTTATTTTTACATTTTTTTATTATTATTCCGCCCTAAAACTGATCGTGCAGAGCAAACCGTAAGGCTTAGAGAGCTGATACTTTGAGGGAAAGTAGTACCCCAGAGTACTACAGCGTCACAACGTTTCGGCCAGATGGTGGCGCTATAGTGAGCATGTTTAGGAAAATGGCCTTAACTTTTGAACCATTTATCACACTCAAGTGTCTTATATCACTGGAATCCTTGGGACCACACGGTATATCCGGTTTCATTTCCGCGTATAAACATTTCCCACTATCTTGGATTTTTTTGTAAAACCTACTTTTGTGAACTAGTCCTAGGGTTTTCGTCCAATCGAATCTATGGAGTCTGAATATCAAAAGTTATCAAAAAAAGTTTGAACTTTCGACTTGAAAGAAATGAGATATCCACCAAAATTGGAATGTTTATGTCCGAGGACAATCATTGTTTAAAGATCTTTTTTTTATTATTTAGTACTGCCCTTCAGACACCAAATAAGATAGTTACATGTCTCCTAGAAGACAAAATAGTAACAATTTACACCGATCATCCTGTTCAAAAGTTTACACCACCTTGGCTCTTAATGTATTGTGTTACCGTCTTGAGCATCAGTGAATGTTTGCACCTTATGTAATAGTTGTGTATGAGTTCCTCAGTTTTCCTCAGTGTGAAAAGATGGATCTCAACATCATATAGCCACTGTTGTAAAGGGGTCAAATATACAGAAGATGCTGGAAAAGTCTCAAGCATGGGCGTAACCACGCACTCTGGTGGGGGGTGGGGGGGTTGTGGCCCCCCCCCCAATGTTGAAGAAATACCAATCTGTCCCCCCAATATACAGGAGAAAATATTCTCTATATGTTCCGCATTAAATTTCCCTGCAAACGGATCTGTCTTTTTTTCATCTATTCTATTTATTTTATTGATCTATTTATTTATTTATAGTCTTTTTTAATATATATTTTTTACGTTTGTTTACGGTTGTTTTTAGTTTGTTACGGAAAATATGCCCCCCCACCAATTGTACACTTGGTTTCGCCCATACTCAACGCAAGTTCGGTGATGTATTTTAGCAGCTCGGTCGGTGATGTATTTGATCAGTTTCCCCATGCTGTGGGAGATTCTATCACTCGGCGGGTGTTAGCGCTTGGACCCCCCCAATGTCCATAACATGGTTACGCCCTTGGTCTCAAGTGAAATAAAACTATTACAGGACAACTATTGTTGGATCAATAGTTATCAAAAAAAAAGTTTAACTTTTGATTTACCCTTGCAAGGGCACATCAAAAGGTTTGAAGTGGGTGTGGCCACTTTTATTTAAATGGATATAACTATAACTATTAACAGAAATTTTCACCAAACCTGATAACCTTATGTAGGGTCCCAGTCTGAGGACACTTGTCAAAAATGGAGGAGTTTGGCCACTTGGTGGTGCTATAATAGTAAAAGAAAAACTTGAAAATGGCAGTATCAATGGTGTGTAAACGATTGAATGTCATTCAATGTTTAAGGCATACACATATTCTTTGTACCATACATTAGATCTTCTGATTCAGAACAACTTTGTCTCTAGGACCACTGCTGCCAATCAAGTTTGCAATATTGTGTACTGGCCCACTGTGTGTTTACACTGTCTATGTATTAGCCCACATGCACAACACCTACCTCAATTTCACAGTCTGTCTTTTTTCATCTTACTGTATTGTATGTTGTGTTGTATTATGTGTGTGTGTGTGTGTGATGCCTTGAGCTACTGGGACCTCGAATTTCTCCCTGGGGGATCAATAAAATATCTATCTATCTATCTATCTATCTATCTATCTATCTATCTATCTATCTGTCTGTCTGTCTGTCTGTCTGTCTGTCTGTCTGTCTGTCTGTCTGTCTGTCTGTCTGTCTGTCTGTCTAATCAAATCGTTCATTAAATATTTTAGATTATTTCAGAAACCTAGTTTTGTGAACTAGTCCTAGGTTTTTTGCTCAACTGTAAAAATCCTATGGCAGGACAATTCTTTGGACTATTTTGATCATTAATTATATATAAAAAAAAAAGTTTAAGTTTTCATTTATCCTTGCAAGTGCACATCAAAAAATTTGAAATGGGCATGACCACTTTTATTTAAATGCCGATAACACTTGAAAGGAATGAGATATTTTCACTAAACTCGGGGTACGTGTGTATGGGCTCAATTCAAAGATATATGTAAAAAACATTACTGAGTGTAACATTACTGGTGGTGCTATAGCAGAACAAAACATTGGTCCAATAGACTTGATAAATAAATATTGCTAGAATTGTCCTTGTCCAAGAATATACAAGGAAATATATAATAGTGAATCTTGAAAAACATGGACGCCATTGGTCAAGCAATGTTCAGCAGCTATTAGACAAGCTTAATGAAGGCCGATATTTATTTATTAAAATTATCTCGGGTTTTTCTTTGATTTAGGTACACACTATTAAGCAATATATTTTAACATCTTTAAGGGCCCCAAACAGCTTGAACCCCAATAATTGCTGTTGCAGCTATATTTATTAAGGGTTTCAAGTATGTAGTGCTGAAACCCTATTGTAATTATTAATGTTATTCTTTGATTAACTGTTTGTTAGTATGGTTTTCTTGGAGATGGTTAAAACTGCAAGAAGAACCCTTGTGTTTTCCTTTGTGTTGTTGATCCCAGTTATATCTCTGAGTAATCAGAGTGAAGGGGAGTGTGGCATGCTGTGATTTAGAAAATGAGATATTTTCCAATATGGCATGTATGTAATCGTCTATTGTATTTTGTGTGCACTGCGTTCAGATGTCAGATACCCCATAGCCCATTTTATACATCTTACAAGCTGGTTATAGGAGACTCTATCTTAAGGAATATGAAATAAGCTAGGCCTTTAGGGGCTTTAGTTGTGTATAGATGAGGAACCAGGGCATGTCATGGAAAACAATCTATCCAGCCTAACAATAAACTTAAGAGAGAGAGGGTTCGTAGACGCCAAAATGTAATTGAACTTTATTGAAACATGCATTTTTTTTTTGCAGCTCGTGCACCTTCCGTTGATTTTTCTGAAAGGTTTTATCAGGACATGCATCTCTTTGTGGAGCTTTGTTTTGGATCAGTCGAGGCATCTGTAAAGTGTTTGTGAAGTGCTGGGTACTATTACCATACAGTTTTTTGATGGTCTATAACTAGAGACTAACCATTAGTGCCAAGAATCCTCCTTATAATCAGACTCTGCAATGCAAGTTCTTGACGTTAGTATGAAGTTAGTTCATATGAAGTTAGCATGATAAAGACTGTTGACCTTGCATCCCCAATACATAATTCAAGGCAGTGGTTCATACAGTGCAAGATAAGCACATTGGGAAACAGTTGAACAGTTGCAACATCTGATTTACTTTAAGTTTTTCCATAAGTGCTTGGAAAATTCCCTCTGCACTGGTAGCTGCAAATTCCACTAAATCTAAAAAGAATGTTAGTGGCTCTTCATTTTCATCCAAGTTTGGTTTAATGCAGATGATCAATACAGATTTCTTACTGATAGTTGTGGATTCTACCAGAATGGAAGTTGTGGATCTATCAGAATGGAAAACTTTGTTCCACTTTCCGGGACCCTTGCCACCAGTGACTCTCATTTCACAAGCTATGTGCTGACAAATTTTTGCACAAGACTTGTCAGAGTGTAAAGTCCATCCCATGTCTATTCCATTTAGGACCTGCAGGTCAATATCAGTCAGCAGATCAGGTCTTCCTGATTTGACAATTTTGTAAAATGTGCATAAAACTGTCAGTGGTAAGGAAATGATCCTTCATCATCTCAGGGGTTAACATTTCTAAGGTTTTTTCTGCTGAGCTGTGATAATCTGATGTTCTGTGTCTGTATTTTTTATGCAGAGACTGCTGCTGTGCATTCTTAGTTGACCTCGAAGGCATCACTTTTACTTTGGCCCATTCCTCAGTGCAGGGCCGGCCCAAACGGAATTTGATTTTGGGGCCCTTTGGTGCTGCCAATATAATAGACTATTGTCATTGTTTGATTTCACACTATAAATCTAACACACCCATTATCAATTTTATTAGTTGTCGCTGTGTTGCTTACATCATACCAATGTCTGCCTGGCATGTTTTTACCCTTCTACGGTTTTTAATTGTAACAGTAGCAAACCCACAAGAGTCGTCAGGTGTCAGTTTGCACTTTAATACTCAGATATTACAGTATATATTTAATATTACAGTACAAAGTGGCATATTTAAACCAGCAGATAATGCATTGTCATGTCATGGCAAACTAGCGACTTGATTTCCCAGAATGCACCACAACCTACAAACATGGCCGACGATGACAACAACTCCCAAACTACTCACAGACACATGCACTTCCCCAGAAGATTATATTCACACACCTGTTCCCAATCAGACTCACAATCACACCGCACTTTAAAAAAGATTGTTCTGTCATGATGCATTTGCGAAGTAATCTGCTCAGTTGCTGTAGTCTCTGTAGATTACCAAGGTGTTCTACTGTGTTGTTTATTCTATTATTGATTCTGCTTTGCCCTTGACCTTGATTTCTGCCTTACCTGCTCTAGTCTGTTTGCCTGATCGGTTGACCTCTGCCTTTCTTTGTTAATGTTTTTGTTAAGGTTTATATTCTCTTTAATAAAAGCTCTTAACTGCACTTGCATCCATCCTTAACCTCATTACATGACTGATTACTCCGCCTACACCATGGATGCAGTACGAGAGCGAAGAGGGTATCATGAAAAAATGCTAGGGAGGGCTAGCCTGACAGACGAACCCACTCAGATGTTTACCACGTATTATGAGAGGGAGCTGGCCGACAGGACGGCCTCCACAGCTCAGCTCCAATCCCAGCTCGACAGGGCGGCCTCTACAGCTTAGCCCCAGCCCCAGGTGGACAGGGCGGTGATGGGAATGACACAGGCATGAGACCGAGGGCTGCAGTAAAGAAGCCAAACTACAGTGTCCCACTTGTATTAAACTCTTAATACATGGATCATATTTCTGCAGTACGGCATTACAATAATCTAGTCTAGAGGTAACGAAAGCATGAATTAATATCTCTGCATCATGTAGTGATAATATATTTCTTATCTTAGAGATATTTCTAAGATGAAAGAAGGCTACTCTAGTAATATTATCTACATGAGCATCAAATGATAGACTGGAGTCAATAATCACTCCAAGGTCTTTTACTGCTGCACATGATGAAACAGGAAGTCCATCCAGAGAAACCATGTGATCAGAAACCTAGCTACACGTGATCCTAACAAAAAGTATTTCCGTTTTATCAGAATTGAGTAAAAGGAAGTTAGTTAGCATCCAACGCCTAATGCCCTTTACACAATCCTCAACTTTATTAAGCTGCTGTCTGTCCT
>JAFFST010045127.1:36744-50242 GCA_022414735.1 Noturus placidus | reverse complement strand
TATATATATATATATATATATATATATATATATATATATATATAAAATTAACAACAATACAATTAAAACTACAATTAATCAGAACATTTTAGTTGTTTGCCACTGAAAAGGGTCACTATTAAGTATACTGCTATTCAGCTTATCCCTTGGCATGCTGCCACTAATGCACACCTTCAGTAATATGTAAGAGCTTTTGGCTAACCTATTTTAATATTCAGTAACCACTGCATATGAGTTCAATCACTAAGACACAGCTTGGCCCAGAAATCAACATTTTTTTCCATCCTAGGATCTTATCATTCATTCCAGTCATATGTAAAATTGAAGGTAAGAACTAGTTAACTGTGTCATGCTGTTTTCCATCAGCTGTTTAAGCAAAGAGACATGAAATGATACATTTTGTATCTTTTCGTATAACCTTCTGTTATGAACTATTTACATAATACTGGTTAATCTCTGGGTGCACGGTGGCTTAGTGGTTAGCATGTTCACCTCACACCTCCAGGACCGGGGGTTTGATTTCCACTGTGGCCCTATGTGTGCAGAGTTTGCATGTTCTCCCTGTGCTGCGGGAGTTTCCTCCGGGTACACCGATACTTCCTGGGATAGGATCCAGGTTTCCCCATGACCACGAAGAAAAGGATAAGCGGAATAGAAGATGGATGGTTAATTTCTCTTTGAAATATTTTTACTTTCCTCATTTAGGGCCATGAACTTATATGCAAATATTTCTTCTAAAAAATTTTCACAGTTTTATGATTTTCGTTGATGTTTATGTGTGTATTTAAACCGTGGAAGTCATTTTAACCATAACATAATGGATGTAGCTTTTTTCCCATAATAGGAGGGTTAACCTTGCTCATTTCACATTGCTGTGTTACACTTGTAATGAGGTACTAACCTTCTATTTCTTTAGTTTTCACTTGGAAAATAAGTCACATTTAGTAGACGCATTTATGTTGATCAGAAGAAACACCACACTAATTACATTAATTTACATTTGCATTTATTCATTTAGCAGACACACTTATACAAAGCAACTTACAAATAAGAAATTACAAAAACAACTAGTCAAGTGGTACTGCAGGATGAAGCCTAGGGTTCCCCTGAAATACATCCATTTCCCTCTTCCTGTCCAGAAGCCTGTGCTCTCCCTATTCCAATGCACTACAAAAATGCTGATATAGGCTTTGGACTTTCTTAGAACTCCACAATATTTTAAGAGAGGACAGTCATTTTAAACTTTTTTCAGTACAGATTTCTACCATAATAGATTGTGATTTCCACTGTAAGATATTCTACTGTAAGAAACCATTTAAAATGACTTTAATGTGTCTGTGTCTATCGCTGTAATAGGAATCGATAAACTCCTAAAAATCAATAGGCAGCATGATATCCATGGTATATCAACTAGACCCCTCCCCTAGTACCAGAAATCGCAGTTATACCAACCTAGGTTGTAGAACTAGGTTATACTTATCTCAATAGTGTTTGACAGACTGTGGTACATGGCAAAATCATAGTGTCCCCCTTGAGTTCTTCTGTTTGGATGATTGGTTATTTATTTATTTATTTATTTATTTATTTATTTTTTGCACATGCAAACAGTTCTCTATACATCTACTGATTTTGATGGAGATCCTTATTAGCACAAAGCTCTGGAATTCTGTACGAGATAGTATAATCTAATCAGAATTTTCTGTCATGCCTCTATTATAGTGAAAGAGTTCTGAGCTCACATTATTCTCACTGTTAAGCTTACAAATACATGATTTGAAATGCAATTTCAAATATCTTTATATTGTGATGAGCAAAGGACATATTGTGGTGAGCAAATGACAGCAGTCTTTATAATTACAGCAGTAGTTCTCAAAAGGTACGAGTCTTGGTCATAAGCTATTTTTGGGCAGTGAAAATGTTTAGGTATCCATGTGTGACCATCCACAGCAGGAGTAAGCCGGCCACAAGCGCAGAAAGATCCAAGTAGAAGTAGATGAATCAGGAAATCCAGAGAGTGAGAGGAGCCACAATAATAGAAGTCTGTCAGGATATGACACTGGCATCACATCAAGCAGTAGGAGTGCACATATTGTTAATGGAGAGAGATGATTAGGTATGCTCTTATCATACAGTTGTGGCATGATAGGATATATGCCAATCAGCCCTAGTTTTGTGCAGTGTGCACAGGGATTGTCTGCTGGTACGTGTGTGAGTGTGTGGTGTGAAAAGGGAGAACAATTCGCTTTCTGCCTAGGCTGCAGCTTTGTGCGGGTGTTTTTTGTATAATGTGTGCTCAGAAGTGATTAGGTGCATATCTTTTAGTGAAGGCTATAACATCTGATGCATTTTAATGTAATAAAAGACTTTTGTATTTGAGAACAGATGCCTGTGGTTTCATGTTTCCTTATGGGCAATTTCTTTGGGTGAAATTCCCAGGGTGGCATAGTCGTGTATTAGTTATTTAATTATTTCTCTTGTTTAAGTACTATCTCAAGTCTGATTTGGTCTTGGGTCTCACCGCTCGGTTACACAGTGATAAGAAGTTATATGATAAGAAGTTCATTGTGATCAACGTGCAAGCAGGGAATCCACCAGGCAGAAGGCATGAGAGCACCCTCGGACATAAAGCATCATGGTCTAACTGAAAGACCAACCAGAGTTACTGTGTAATCAGAAAGCTTACATCTAATTGACTATGTATCTTGTAGCAGTACTTCCTGTCTTGTTGGAATTAAGTAGGAGGACGTTACTGAAAATCCAATTTCCTTTATACATTTTTCAACTGTCATTTAATTATGCAGAAACATACAGCTGTGTGTCATCAGCATTGCAGTCAAACATGATATGTTTATTAATAAGTATACTCAGAGGTTCTAACTCTCGAACAGAACAGAGACTGGTAAACTATTATCACTCAGTCAGACTGATCTGAAGATCGGAACCAGGAAAGACCTATATTCCAACAACATGTTCTAGTGTATTTAGATACATATTAATGTCTATGGTATCAAAAGCTGCTCTTCGGGAGCATGGGCACTCTGACCGGTCTGCAGTTACCCATCTCCATACACAGCAAGCTGTGATGCACAGTGTGTTCTGACACCTTTTATCATAGCTAGCATTAACTATTTCAGCAATTTGTGCTACAGTAGCTCTTCTGTGGGATCAGACCAGAAGAGCTAGCCTTTGCTCATTACGTGCATCAATGAGCCTTGGGTGCCCATGACTCTGTCGCCTGTTCACCGGATCTCCTTGGACCACTTTTGGCAGGTATTATCTAGTGTTGAGACCGAGTTGGACTAAAGACCGAGTCCTTAAAGGCTGAGTCCAAGTTGAATCCGGACGAGTCCAGAAAGTAATTAAATTGAAAAAAGATTTGAAAATTGCAATTGTAAAATAAAAACTGAGCTGTTAAATTAACATATTAACCAATGGCAACATAAATGTAACAAAAATTATCACTATTACATCTTGCCAATAGCGTTTAACATGTCATGTCATCATTACCTCAACTAGTTTCCTATCAAAAAATGGTATCAATGAAAAAAATCGATATAGAGGTATATGTAGAACCTTTATTATATTACAAGTGTATGAAAATTCAATTGAACCTGTTTGCTATTCTATCATAGGATATTGTGTTTTTAAGATTGATTTCAATTATTTGATGCCTCTCACCCGGAGTTTGCATGTTCTCCCCGTAGCGTGGGGGATTGACATGTCTAAAGTGTCCATAGTGTATGAATGGGTGTGTGAGTGTGTATGTGATTTTGCCCTGCGATGGACTGGCCCGATGCCTCCTGGGATAGACTACAGGTTCCCTGTGACCCTGAAAAGAAGTAAGCGGATGGATGGATGGATGGATGCCTCTCACCCACAGTTATATAGGCTGAGAGAGAGAGAGTACAGAGTAGAGTTACATTTAGCAGAATTTCATAACAACAAGATTCATGGTGTATTACTGCTTTTAATCTGTCTATGAATCACAACAACAAACTCATTTCTGAACACAACTCTGTTCTTGTAACTTTTTTTTCATCCCTAAAATTAACAAATCCCTATCAGCAGGTTTATGATATTTACTACATTCAGTGGTGGAACTAGAATTTCACATATGGGGTGGCCACTGCTACTTTCAGACACACACACACACACACATACACACACTGTACTCACATAGTGAAACGAATTGGGTCACCCTGTTTGTGTTTATAAGTTTTGAACATGCCAAATATTTAAAAAATATATTTTTAAGCACCAAAGAGATAATATACAGTAGCATGTGTCTGTTACATGAACTGCTGAGTTTTACAAAAAAAAAAATCACATTTACATAAAAAACTGGCTTTTTTTATAACAGAGTTGTTTGCACCTGATCTGCCTGTTTGTGCTTCTTTAAAAAGAAAACTGACATCTCTCCCTTTCTTTTCATGTTTAATTGATTATGTGCAAAAATTTGATGTTTAAAAAGTCTATGGTTACATCTAATCATATAATTGCCAACATTTTTTATCTTAATTACAAATCCTCATTTTCATAACTGTACATTAAAATCATCTACTAGTCTAAGTTACCAGTTTTATCATTGCTAGACCTCCTATGAACGGAAGTAACTGAGCTAGCTAATCGATTTCAAACTGCTAAATGTTAACTCGCTGAACACTGACAGATGGAGCCTACTTCCCCACATTAACTAAACATCTGTTTACTGTAACTTACACACTGCACTGTATATGCATGCATTTCTAGCACAGATGTAAGCGTAAGGATTGTTATGCTAAATTGCAAACTGATCTCTCTAATCTGATTAACTGGAAGTGTAATGGTAGCATAGGGATATGTATGGTTATATTTGGTAATGCAGAGAGTGTACTATTAGTGATATACGTAGCTAGTAGGGACAGTTTAGTGATGGATCGGCGATGATAGCTGTGGGAGTACTGCTGCAGTTTAATTTCTTCATACAGGAAGCATCTTGAAGCTGTCATTACAAATGAAGGCTTCTTCACTAAGTATTAAATAAATTTCAATTAGTGTGTTCAATACTTTTGAACACATGCTTCAAAATTATCAAATGTTTGCTTGTCCATATATGTCAAAAAAGTCAACAATTTCCATGGGGTGTACTTATTTTTCACATAACTGTATTAAAGGTAAGGGACAAGTGATGAGGAATGTTTAGTACACTTGGTAACACTTTCTATGAAGCCCATGCTTATAATGAACTATAGCCTGCCCTCTATATCACATGTCTCCAACCTTTATTCATTTAAGAGCTATTTAAAAAAAATGAAAATGGCTGGGAAATACTCATACAATGTCACACAATACTTACAATCTTTCACATAATGTATCATAACTCTCAAATTAACAAACTGATATACACCTGAAGGAGTCAGAGAAGAAAACAGAATTAGAGAATACAGTTCTTTATGGAAAACAGCACACTTAGTTACAGTTGTCTACACATAACTATACGGTTGTTTACATATATACATTAATGAAAGTCCAAATTAAATAAAACTGGAATATAAACAGAAGTAGTATTTCAAATGTTGGCCTGCATTCTGAACTAAACTATATACCACATGAACGAGAGTGCATGGTAAATGAGAAAAGTGCATGATGGGCCACAAGTATGACATGAAGTGCATTCACACTTATTTATAGTTAATGAGCTGACTAACACTGCATTGATTCCACAAGGGAGGTATATGCTGGTGTGTATGCATTTAGGTTCACTCTTATGCAATAATTTAAATGTGCATCTCTCAGTCTTGTTCTGAATTTAGATTTGATCACATTCATTTCAGAAAACACTGCTTCACAAAGGTATGTAGATCCAAATAAAGCAGATGCTTTGAGGTCAGCTTGGTGAATGTTCTTGTAGTTTTCTGGGTCTACCAGACTCCAGAAATGTTGTGAATGTTGCTGAGATTTCAGCTGTATATGATTTTGTAGACTAATAACCTCCATCTCTGTGTGTGCGGAGTTTGCATGTTCTCCCCGTGCTGTGGGGGAGAACATGCAAACTCTGCACACACAGGGCCACGGTGGGAATTGAGGCAAACGTGTTAACCACTAAGCCACCGTGTGCTCTCTAAATGAAATGACACTCACCTTGAAATGTCCATTTGCTCAGCAAGGTCCTCTAACACACTGTCTTATTTGTCTGAACTTGTCCAGGCATGTTAAGTCTGAAAGGGGGATGACGACGATGACTTGAAATTCTGAAGGTTTAGAAAAATTGAGTTAGCAAGCCAATTTCATTAAGTTACTACAACTCAAATTTTCCTTTAAATCAATTAAAGCAGAAATTTCGGTTTCAATGACACACAATGTTATATTATTATGTAATTACCAACATAATTATGTCATCACAACTCATCAAAGTAGCATTTTCAAATTAAAAGTTTTAATTAAATCAATAAATTAGAAATTTTGACTTGCAACCATGCACTTAAATAAGTTGTGCTAATAAGTCCTCTTAATTGCTTTTTAGAGTGTAATATAATATAAGTGTGATTGAAACTTTGGTGTGAGGGCTAATGTGACAAATAAATACTACATTTTCAGTGGAGGGGGTGGGGTAGGAAGTGGTTTAGCACACTCTGATTGGATGAAATGGGAAAGAGTTTCCAGAATGTCTTTGCGAGCTACCTACAGTCAGGCCACAGCGACGTGTTGGAGACCCCTGCTCTATATGCATGTTTAGCCTAGTGTGACCACCCGTCATGACGCTGCACACACAGAAAGCCAATCTTATAACAGACTTGCGGTGATAAAATAATTCATTTATTTATACTGATTGAAAATGTCCGATAAGTCGATAAGTTTTTTTTAGTAAAAAAAAAAAAGGGTTAAAACTGTTTACTTGTAAATGTTACTACTGAATACTAAATGTTTTAATAAAATAGTGAAAAAACATATGACATATTAATGCAACAATTCATATTAATGAACTGACATGAGCTGCTCTTCAGGTCTTGAGATCACTCAGTGGAATGAGTGTGTGGAGAAGCTGTCCTCATTTACTGATGGATGTAGTGCCATTAAAGAGACCATCTCCCAGAGGAAAATTGATGGAGAACTTTGATGGAGCCAATAGCCAACACCTTCTGAGACACAGTGTCTCAGACTTGTTCTTAATGCACTTGTTCATCTGAGGCATGTTGTGATGTCAGGAATTTGTTTGTCAAGTATTTGTTTGACTAGAAAGTTTGACTTGTTAAAAGCTTTAAAAGCTAGAGCTCCTCAGCCATATGTATGGAAATGCATAATTTGAAATTATACTTTAAATGAATGTTACAACATTTCGCTAGTATGTAACATAAAACTTTGCAACTGTTTGCATTAAATCTGATTTCTGTTTTTTCATTACTTTATTAAAACTATTATTGTTCAGTAGTTACATTTACAAATAATATTTTTTTTAAATGCATTTATTATGCATAATAAGCATATATTCATGATTTCTCCATGATTTGCATTATGGACATTACATCCTATGCTTTCACTTTACTTAAAGCCATCAATGATTCATTTATAAAGTTTAGTAATTGTATTATAACTCACAATAAGTATTTATAAGGCAGTACAACACAACCGTCAGCAACAATATATTATTTGACCTAGAAATAATAAGCTATTAATATATTACTAATAAGTTATTAAATTATCACTAAATAATTACACAATTACTAATTTAGTCATTATAACTACACTATTATAACATTATAAAAATGCAGGCTGCATTTTTATGAATACATTAATGAATACATTAATTAATACTTATAAATTGGTGTATAATGCATTATGAGCATGGGCACTGAAAATGCAAGTATATCACTTAAAATTAATTATAACAATAATATAAATATAGCTATAACTGTTATTATAAATAAGTATAGGTATTATGTGTTGTTATAGAGCAGTAGATTGCTTATAAATAATTATAAATAGGGCTATAATTCATTATAAGCATGAGCTTCATAGAAAATGTTACCATACACTTTTTTATTCTGATATTACAGCAGCAATAACACTGAGATTTGAATGATTTTTTTTATTATTTTATTTATTATTTTTTTTTATGATGCCACAGGTATTGCAGTTTTCTGGCTAACATAAAGAAAATGGAATGGTCTCATCCAGGCTTCACTGTTTCTGTTTCTCATCTGTGTGATGAACAACATATGTTTGCTTCTGGAGCCCCTCAGGAGACGGGCAGGAGTTCAGACAGGATATGACATGCTGACAGGAAGCTGCAGATGGGTGAAATCTGGATGGTACTGTGTGTGTGTGTGTGTGTGTGTGTGTGTGTGTGTGTGATCATAGGTACAGTGGTATTAAATGGCTTAGTGGTTATCACGTTCACCTCACACCTCTAGGGTCGGGGATTCAATTCCCACCGTGGCCCTGTGTGTGTGGAGTTTGCATGGTCTCATCATGCTGCGGGGGTTTTCTCCTGGTACTCTGGGTACCTCTGTGTACTCCGGTTTTCTCCCACAGTCCAAAGACATGCATGGTAGGCTGATTGGCATGTCCAATGTGTCTGTAGTGTATGAATGGGTGTGTAAGTGTGTATGTGATTGTTGATTGGGCACCCTGTCCAGGGTGTACCTCACCTTGTGCCCCATGCTCCCTGGTATAGGCTCCAGGTTTCCCCGTGACCTGGGGAAATCATGTGAGAAAGTTTTCCACCCGCAATGTATAATTACAACTTATAAAAATTAAGTGAAAAACAATCAGAAATTAGGGGGAAATATGTGTTCAGAATGAACAAATCAGATTTTCTTGGTTTCATCCAACTGCTGAAGCCAAGGTCTGCAAACAGATTACAACGATCAGGAGAGGGATATAATATAATTTCCAAAACATTAGATGTACTATGGAACACTATAAATTCCATCAACAAATAGAGAAAGTAGAGTACAACAGTGACATTGCCAAGAACAGGACATCCCTCCAAATTTTACAAAACGACAAGACAAAAACTTACCAGGGACGCTTGCAAGAGACCTATGGCAAATACAGGAGCTGTATGAATGTCTGACAAGTACTGACTGCTCCCTGAGTGTGACAGTAATTTCTCATATTCTTCACATCTCTGGGCCATGGGGTAGGGTGGCTTGGTGGAAGCCCTTTCTCACAAAAAAAAAAATTAGGTTCAACTAAATCACCACAAGCCATGTAGGAAATGTGTGATGGTCTGATGAGACCAATATCCAAAGGTGTCAAATTTCCATAATTCCAAAGGGTATGTTTGGTGCAACAAAAAGCACATCACCAAAAACACACAACACCCACAGTGCAGCATCATGCTTTAGGACTACATATCTTCACCAGAACTTTGTTTTTTGTAAAGGTGGAGGGGATCATGAATAGTTACAAATACCAGTCGATTTTAGTGCAAAACTTTCAGATGTCTGCTAGTAAGCTGATGATGAAAATTTATTTCACCTTTTAACCAAACGAACCTTAATGTTTATAAGGAAAGACTGAGTAGTGTAATACAACACCAATTCCAAAAAAATTGGGACAGTACGATGCAAAAAAAAAAGTAATTTAAAATTCAATTCACCCTGTTCTATATTGAAAACACATTAATCACATATTATTTGATGTTTTACTTTGTGAATTAAATTTCTTTTTGAAAATATACACTTATTTCAAATCTGATGACTGCAACACACTCCAAAAAAGTTGAGACAGTCAACTCTTTCCAACTCTGCAACTCTGCATCAACACCTTTTCCGGGCAGCGAGCCGGAAGTGTAGCCGCCAGGCGAGTGTAGACGAGCAGTGCGAATGAAGTGAGGAGATTGAGCAAACAACGTAGAAAGGACGAGACAGAAGGCGTAGTCAGGAAACGGGCACAAGTTCAGTCAATCGGACAAACAACGTAAACGGGGCTAGGCAGAAATCGTAGTCAAAGAGTGGAAAGCGAGGTCGAGGGAAACGAGTAAGCAAAACGATAGATCAGGCTTGGTAACGCTGAGGAACGAATCAACAAGGCGTATACTTCACACTGAGTTAAGGCAATAGGTGTGTATATATACTAGCGTGAAGATTGGGTGTGTGATTGGTTACAGGTGTGTGAACTTCAGAACTCCGGGGAAGGTGCGCGCATGCGTGTAGATGTGGGGTCATGGGAGATGGAGTTCGAAGGAGAGCGCATGCATGTAGGAAAGGTAGGTGTGGGATCATGGGTGATGGAGTTTGGGTCGGACTGAGCTGTGACAGAGCCCCCCCTTAAAGGGCTCACTCCGGGAGCTGAGGTCTTTCTTGGCCGACCCCGAGGCCTTAAGCCCGGTAGATAAGGATGGGCAGTGTGAAAGTCTTGGAGCAGTTGCGGATCTAAGATGTCCTTCCGGGGTACCCAACATTGTTCCTCCGGTCCTTCTCCCTCCCAATCGACCAGGTAATCCAGTCTGCCCCCTCTTCGAAACCTTGACTTAAGTATTCTTCTGACTTGGTAGGCCGGCTGTCCGTCGATCTCCAGAGGAGCCTGGAGGGTTCCTGAGAGCATTTCTGTAGCTAGTGGTCCGTCGACTGTTTGTTTGAGTTGCGAGACATGGAATGAGGGGGATAGACGACTATGACGTTGCAGGTCCAGGCGGTAAGTTACCTCATTGATCCGCCTTAGGATCTTGAAGGGGCCCATGAACTTTGGTGCGAGCTTCCTGCTGCCGGGAGGTAGCTTCAGGTTACGTGTGGACAGCCATACCCGGTTGCCTGGCTGGTACTCAGTGGGTGTACTGCGGCGGCGGTCAGCTTTGCGTTTGTACATGCCGGCGGCGTTCCTAAGACAGTGATGGGTCTCTGCCCATACCTGTTCACTCCTCTGGAACCACTGGTCCATGGCTGGTGAGGCGGTGGGCGTAGCAGTCCAAGGGAACAAGGGAGGTTGGTACCCCAGCACGCACTGAAATGGAGTAAGTGAGGTGGCCGAATGACAGAGGGAATTCAGGGCATACTCAGCCCACGGTAGATATGTGCTCCACTCCTCTGGGTGGTTGGAGCAGTAAGTGCACAGGAACCGGCCTAATTCCTAGTTCACTTGTTCTACTTGTCCGTTGGCCTCTCGATGGTAACCTGAGGTGAGGTTGGTGACCACTCCTAGTTTGGTCATGAAGCTGGCCCATACCTGGGATGTGAACTGTGGACCCCGGTCACAGACGATCTCCTCGGGGATGCCGAAGAACCGAAAGACATGCTGAAAGAGTAGTTTGGCCGTTCGGATAGCGGAAGGGAGGGTGGGTAATGGAGTGAAGCGTGCGGCTTTAAAAAATCGGTTGACTATGACGCAAATGGTGGTGTTGCCCTGGGAGGGTGGTAAACGAAATCGATTGACAAATGGGACCAAGGGCGTTCGGGTATGGGTAGTGGTATAAGTCTCCCTGCTGGGAGTGATCAAGGGATCTTGTGCTGGCGCACGTGGAACAAGATGCCACTGTTCGATGGATGTCTCTTTCCATCCCGGGCCACCAATACTTTTCCTGCAGGAGGTGACATGTCCAATGTGCTCCTGGATGGCCTGTCCCAGGTGTCGTGTGTGCCCAGGTGATGAGCTCCTGACGATACTCTTCGGGGACAATTAGATGGTTGGAGGGACACTTTCATGGTACTTGTGAACGTGGGACCTTTTCTAATCCCTGGTCCAGTCCCCAGTCCAGAGTGTTGACCACACAGGATGGATTTATGATGTACTCCTCGTGTGTGTTAACCCGGGCGGGGTGATCCAGGCATGAAAGTAAGTCTGCTTTAAGATTCTTGGACCCAGGTCTATAGGACAGCGTGAAGTCAAACCTGGTAAAAAGAAATAGGGCCCATTGGGCTTGGCAGGCATTGAATCTTTTGGCGGTTCACAGATATTCCAGGTTCTTGTGGTCTGAGTATATGACAAAGGGGTGGTTCACCCCCTCCAACCAGTGGCGCCACTCCTCTAGTGCCTGCTTAACGGCCAATAACTCTTGGTTACCCACATTGTAGTTCTGCTCAGCTGGTGAAAAAGTGCGTGAAAAGAAAGCTATGGGGTGTATCTTTGGCCTTTCTCCGAATCGCTGGGACAGAACAGCTCCTACTCCGGTTTCAGAAGCATCCACCTCCACCACGAAGGGTCTTGAGGGGTTCGGATGTCATATGACGGGAGCGGTAGTGAAAGCTGTCTTAAGCTTATCCAGTGCTTGTTGGGCCGTGGGGCTCCAGTTCAGGCGTCCTGGTATCCCTTTGAGGAGAGTCGTGAGGGGTTTAGCGATGGTGTTGAAATTCCTGATGAATCTGTGTTAGAAGTTGGGAAACTCCAGGAACCGTTGTAGCTCCTTGATTGTCCGGGGCGTGGGCCACTCCACCACCGCCTTGACCTTCCCTTGGTCCATGGAAACCCCCCGTGGACTGATAATGTACCCCAGAAAGGCAATGGTGTACTTGTGGAACTCACACTTTTCTGCTTTTATGTATAGCTGGTTCTCCAGCAGTCGGCAAACATGTTGGGTATGTTCCTCTGGAGAGTTGGAGTAAAGGAGGATGTCGTCTATTTACACAATCACATGGTGCCCCAGCATGTCTCGTAGCATATTGTTAATTAAACATTGAAAAACGGAGGGAGTGTTCGCAAGCCTATACGGCATACCCTGGTATTTGTAGTGCCCCGAGGTGGTACTGAACCCTGTCTTCCACTTGTCACCCTCCCGTATCTGTACGAGGTTGTAGGCATGCCGCAAATTGAGTTTGGTAAACACAGTGGCGGTTCGTAGCTGCTCCAGGGCAGAGGGGACAAGAGGCAGGGTATAGCGGTACTTTATGCTACACTGGTTTAAACCTCGATAATCAATACAAGGCCATAGCCTTGAAGAAAAACCCGGCGGAGGCTGGAGACATGGATGGCCTTATATAGCCCTGTTGCAGTGCTTCCTGTATGTACTCCTCCATAGCCTCCTGTTCTCTGATGATTAAAGAGTAAATTTTTCCTCGTGGTGGGGTGGCTCCTGGCAGGAGCTCGATGCTACAGTCATATTCGCGGCGAGGGGGTAAGCTACTTGCTCTGCTTTTACTGAATACCTCTCGAAGGTCATGGTAGATGACCGGCATCTGGCTTAGTCGGTGGCTCAGTCGGTAGAGCGGGTTGTCCACTAATCCACTAATCATGGGGTTGGTGGTTCGAATCCCGGCCTGGGTGATCCAATGCTGAAGTGTCCTTGGGCAAGACACTGAACCTTAAGTTGCCCCCGATGGCAAGCTAGCACCTTGCATGGCAGCTCAGCTACCATCGATGTGTGAGTGTGCTCTCATTTGTAAGTCGCTTTGGATAAAAGTGTCTGCTAAATGAATAAATGCAAATGTACAGTGCCTTGCGAAAGTATTTGGCCCCCTTGAACTGTTCAAACTTTTGCCACATTTCAGGCCTCAAACATAAAGATATAAAAAATTGTGAAGAATCAACAACACAATCATGAAGTGGAACGAAATTTATTGGATATTTCAAACTTTTTCAACAA
>JAFFST010045127.1:14486-25027 GCA_022414735.1 Noturus placidus | reverse complement strand
GTCATTTCTTCAGTGTTATCACATGAAAAGATATAATCAAATATTTACAAAAATGTGAGGGGTGTACTCATTTTTGTGAGATACTGTATGCGTGTGTGTATATATATATATATATGAGATATCTCTTGCTTTTTCCTCCAGATCCAAAACTCCACTTCTGATTTTGGAGCTCACAAAAAAAGCACATTGAAGCAGCTATGCTCTTGGCTCTCTCAATTCTCAGCCTAAGGACAAAGGGATTTGGGACCTCAGTGCTCTGGGCCAACCGCTGTCGATGCAGACAGGCGGCTGGGATCCTGCGGGTCCAATATGGATCTGGAGGAGGAATGGGAGACGATTGCCACTCTATCACTCACTCTTTACCCCTGATCCAATGCATGGTTTCTGGGTTTTGGAGCTTGCAAAACGATTTCTCCTTCCGGCATGGAGAGAGGTGGCTCACAAGTGGCAAAGCCTATGCGACAGCAGGTCTTGCTTGTGGGTCTCGGCATACAATGTCAGTGTTGCAGAACTGCTGATTTGTGAGGAAGGTACAGAAGATGAGTGTGGCAGTCTGCCTCTCCCTGCAGAAAGCCAGTGTGTGCTAGTGATGATAATGGTGTGCTAGTGGTGATTATTTTTCTACAAATGATCCCCAGAGCATGTGGGCTAGTATTAAGAGCATCATTGATTACAACAACAACAACAGGAGAGGCACTGAATGCCCTAGCGACCTGTCTCTTCCTAATGCTCTCAACATTTTTAAGCTCACTATTAGGACTCTAACATGACTACTAGCACTAGACTCACTATACAACCTGGTGAGCAACTGCCCAGTGTAACCAGAGCAGATGTTAGGAGGGTCATGCTGAGAGTCAAGCTACGGAAAGCCGCAGGCCCAGATAACATCCTAGGAAGGGTCCTGAAAGACTGTGCATATCAGCTAGCAGAGGTACTAATTAACATTTTAAATGGTAAATAAATGGCGCACTTATATAGCGCTTTTTTATCCAAGGCACTTGGATCCAAAGCCCTTTACACTGTGTCTCATTCACCCATTCACACACACACTCACACACCAATGGTAGCAGAGCTGCCATGCAAGGTGCTAACTTGCCATCGGAGGCAACTTAGGGTTCAGTGTCTTGCCCAAGGACACTTCGGCATGGGATCACCCGGGCCGGGATTCGAACCGCCAACCGCACGGTTAGTGGATTAGTGGACAACCCGCTCTACCGACTGAGCCACAGCCACAGCCGCCCTTTTAACATATCACTTTCTAAAGCAGTTACAGTATAATGCTTAAAATCTGCCACAATAATCCTTGTGCCTAAGACCACTACAGTGTCATTCTTGAATGACTATTGCCCAGTAGCACTCACCCCAATAGTGATGAAGTGCTTTGAGCGATTGATCATGACTAAAATCAGTGAGAAAATTCATGCCAACTTGGGGCTAACCAGTATGCATACAGAAAGAACAGGTCCACTGCAGATGCTGTTTCACATGTTGTACATCTGGAACTCAGCCACCTTGAGAGCATAGACACCTATGCAAGAATGTTCTTTCTGGATTTTAGATCAGTTTATAATATGATCATTCCACAGACACTGATATATAAACTGGAGACTCTTGGACTAAGCTCTTCACTGCGCAACTGGGTACTGGACTTTTTTTTTTTTTACCAATGAAAGACCGTCTGTAAATATCCCTAACATTATTTTCTCCCCCATTGTTCTCAACACCGCTGCTGCTGTACACTTAGCTGGCATATGATTGCTCTGCCACACTTCTGAGTAACCATATTGTCACGTTTACAGATGATACTGTTGTGGTGGGACTCATTTCACAGAATCACAAGTCAGCTTACAGATTTGTGGTGGAACAACTGATAGCCTGGTGCAGGGACAACAATATTTGCATACAAGTCAAAGAAAAACTAAAGAAATGATAGTTGACTTCAGAAAGGCCACCAGGAAGCAACTCCATCCCCTCTGCATTGGGGGAGCTGAGGTGGATGTCATCTCCAGCTTCAAATACCTGGGGGTACATATCAATGACATCCTTAATTGGAAAACCAACTGCAGCAGCTGCAGGTAAAAAAAAAGCTCACCAACAACTGTACTTTCTGAGGAGGCTTAAGTGGGCTGGATTGGGAACTACAGTCCTTACATCTTTTTATAAATGTGTGGTGGAGAGCATCCTCACCTCATGTGTTTCTGTATGGTATGGGAACTGCTCTGTTTCAGATAGGAAGGTCATACAGCATGTGGTTAAGTCGGCAGAAAAGATTATTGGATGTAGTTTCCCGGTAATCAGGGACACATACATCAGCGGTTGCGGGAGTAGGCCCTCCAGCTTTATAAAAAACTCATCCCTTCCTGCCCACAGACTATTTGTCATTTGTCCTTCTCCCCTCAGGCAGGAGGTTGCGCAGCATCAGAACTTGGACGACCAGGTTAAAAAAAAGCTTAGTTCCAGAAGCTGTTTAACTATTAAACACTGCCACATAGTAGAACTGATAAACTTTTTTTTTGCATGTTAATTGCTATGCTGCTAAATTCTCAGGTTTTTGTGCATATATGTGTGTGTATGATTGTGTATTTGTGTTTATTTATTTATAAGAGAGTTAGCTGTTATTACTTGTGAGTGGTTTTAAACTGACATTTTTTTTTTTTTTACATAGTTTTGTGTTGGAATGACAATTAAAATCTTTGAATTCTTGAATCCTTAATGCAGCAGCAGCCAACATCAAAACATTGGGCCTATTGCACAGGAGACCTTTCAGTGGTGGCTGAAAAGTTGGGGGTTTTGTCTGAGGATGAAACCTCTGAGAGTGATCAGTGTCACATGGCAATCCTATCTGAGAATTTTGGGGTGTCCCCCGTTTTATTGGGGAGGTTGGTTGCACTCTAGGGGCATCTCCTTATTGCGAGATGGTAATGACAGACACCTCCCTCATGGGCTAGGGCGTGGTCTTAGACGGCTGTCCAGCTCACGGTCTCTGGAGCGCCCCTCATTTGGAGTGGCATATAAATCGCCTAGAAATATGGGCCATGTTTCTAGCACTGAAATTCTTTCTTCTTCAATTGAGAGGTCACCATGTGTTAGTTGTGAGAGACAACACAGCAGTGGTCTTATATATCAACAACCAGTGAGGATTATGTTTGCACACCTCTGTTCAGGCAGGCACAACTAATTATTCTCTAGGAAAAAGGAACGTTTTTGTCAGTGAGTGCAATGTACATTCTGGGCAACTGGAATGCCGGAGCAGACATCCTGTTAAGGCAAGTGCTGAGGCCCTTGTGCTGAGGCAAGTGCTGAGGCCCTGCGGAGGCTCCATCTTCGAGTGGTGGAGTCCATATGGCAGAGGTTCGGCAAAGCAGAAGTGGATGTGTTCGCCTCCGAAGAGACAACACACTGCTCTCTGTGGTTCACCATCACTCCTCCCACACCATTGGGGCTGGACGCCATGGTGCACACGTGGCCAAGGTCTCATCTGTACGTTTTTCTTTTGATCGCTCTGCTCCTACAAGTTCTAGCAAGAGTTTGACAAGACTGTCTACACCTGCTGCTAGTAGCACCTTATTGGCCAGCTCGAACATGACTTTCAGAGATAATATCCTTGCTGGATGGCACTCCTTGGGAGTTTCCCATCCGCAGGGATCTCCTGTCTCCTGGAAACTGTGGGTCTGGCCCCTGAGGGGCACCAGCTCATAGATTCTGAAGGTTGTAAAGATCATATTGAATGCTAGAGCACCATCCATGAGGAAATTTTATGCGCAAATAGTGGCAACTTTTTGTCTCGTGGTGTAAGGAATGTCAGCTAGATACAGTGAACTTTTCAATAGCTACAGTCCTGGAGTTCTTACAAGGATGTTTCTCAGCAGAGTTGGCTCCTTCTATAATCAGGGTCTATGTGGCCACCATTTTGGATATTGATGGAGCCTCTGTGGGGAAAAATCCTCTAACTTTGAGGTTTATGCATGGTGTCAGGTGGCTGAGGCCCATCTGCAGATTACGCATACCTTCCTGAGACCTTTCTGTGGTCTTGGAAGTTCTGTAAGGTGCCCTAAGAGAAGCCTCAGAGCAGCTTCTGCTGGCCCTGGCATCTCTCAAGCAAGTAGGAGATCAACAAGATCTCTCTGTTGCCCATTCCTGCCTTGACTTTGCCCCTGAATTAGCCAAGGACTTACTATGTCCTAGGCCAGATTGTATTCCTAAAGTTCCTATGTTTGCTGCCCAGACTGTGGAGTTGTTGGCTTTCTGCCCTACTCTGTTCCTAACACCGGAACAAGGGAAATTGCACCTACTGTGTCCAGTAAGGGCTCTCTGTACTTCCACCGCTCTGGCCAGTGGTGTAAGTAGAGGTGATGCAGTGTCGAAGCAGCACATCCCTAAGTGGATAGTGGAAACAATCTCTATCGCTTATGATCACATGGTCTCGCTACACCTCTGGGCATAAGAGCTCATTCCACTAGTTGTGTAGCTTTGTCATACTGGGCCATGCCTGTGAATTGCGTCTTCGTTCAGATAATAGAGGCTGATAGAGCGGTTCACATTTGCCATCTTTCTATCACGCGATGCGCTTAATTGCCATGTCACATGATCACAGCAGGACTATAAATTGGCATGATGATATAAGCCACAAATGGCACTTGTTTTGCTAGCTATGAGACAGAGCAACACAGATTTACTTCAAGAAAACTGTGCCCACCATCACCACCTCTGTTGTCAAGAATTGGATCTAATAGGAAACCCAAACGTATACCTCGGTGTTGCCAAATCTCGTGAGACAAATAAGCAACTGCAGCTTATCCAAACAAGCCCAATATTATTATTACCTATTACAGCCTCAGTGTAAACAGACTCAATAAATGATCCTGCAACATATTAAACTGAAACCAGTCGCAATTTGAAAAGAAAACCAGAATGTATTTAATTAAAAAATCATCAAATGGCAACAAACCTAATAGGGAAGACAGGCATTATACACTCATCTCTGATTACTTGTTGTTACAGTGCCGTCTGCCTCGAACTCTGTCTCCAATGACCCGACACGCACATCGCATCCACGCAGGCACTCCACATTGAACTCCACATCCCATGATTCACCGTCTTCGTGCATGCGCTCTCCCTCTCCCAAATGCTGAGTGCACACACCTGTTTCCAATCATTCACACATCTCCCTGTCGGAGTATAAATTCCCGTCGGACATCTTCACCAAAAGTTTGTATCGTTTTGTATCGTTCCACCTTGTGACTACGTTTAAGCCTCGTTTCGTTTAGTTTGTCCGACCGATCGCCTGAACCTTGCCTGAATCTCAACTACGGTTATCCTGCCGCGCGCTTTCACAGCGCTTCACTTCCTCCCGCGATTGTTTCCTCCCGTTGCTCAAATCATAACAGAATACTTCGCCTTCTATGGAAGCAGCTGGAGATCCCCGATGGCTAGCTGCCATAGAGGGACATGGTCGCCTGCTTAGCAAACAGGCTGCCCAGTTCGCAGCACTTTCGGAGCAAGTTTCACGGCTCAGACAAGCCATGCAGTCCACCCTGGCTCATGCCATGCCCCCGCCACACACACATTCTTCACCACGAGTATCGTCTACGCCGGCGCCAGAAAAGTACGATGGAGATCCCGCCCGCTGTCAGGGTTTCTTTCTCCAGTGCACTCTCTTTTTCTCCACGTATCCCGACATGACCAATCAGCAGAAAATTGTCCATTTCATGGAGCTCCTGACCGGAAGAGTGCTCTTTTGGCCTACAGTGGAGTGGGAACAGGAGTGGGAACAGGAACCCCGCGTGAGTGAACGGGAGAAGGAGAGATGCCGCCGGGGAGCGTTGTTGCTTCTACTGCGGCGAGCAAACCCACTTCCTTCAGCACTGTCCACAGAAGCCACGTCCTCGCCTTGGGGCACAATACCCCTTAAGCACAATACCCCTTGTTCAATGTGTAACTGAGTCCGCTTTGACGTTTCCCGTAGTGTTGGAATACTCAAACATCTCTTGTGTTGTAGAAACCCTGATTGACTCCGGAGCAGCCGAAAACTTAATTTCCCAAGAAACCATCGCTCAGTACAACTTTCCCGTCCGTCCGCTTGAACATCCTCGTCGCATCCAGGCCATTGATGGTGCCCCCATAGGGAGGGGTATGATCACGCATAGCACCGAACCACAACACCTGTGGGTCAGCGCCCTGCACCACAAAACCATCCCATTTTATGTCACAGAAACAGCCCGGCATCCTGTGGTCCTCGGACTCCCATGGATAGAGCACCATAACCCCCAGATATCCTGGACCCAAAGGGAGATCAATGCGGTGGTCACCACATTGTATGACTCACTGTATCCAGGACCCCGCAATCATGCTATCGTCCACATCTATCAAAAGTCCAGACCCGGCCAAACATGTACTGATTCCCCAAGCATACCATGACCTCCTGGAGGTCTTTAACAAGAGAAGGGTGTGCGGCTTCCCACCTCACTGGGAGTATGATTGTAAGATTGACATCCTTCCGGGCGCCACTCCACCCCGAGGGAGAGTTTACCCTTTAACCATCAAGGAACAGGAGGCCATGGAGGAGTACATCCAAGAAGTACTACAACAGGGATATATCAGACCAGCCACGTCCCCCAACTTTGCGGGATTTTTTTTGTCGAGAAAAACGGAGGGGGGCTTTGGCCGTGTATCGATTATCGGGGACTCAATCAATGCAGTGTGAAATATCAGTACCCATTGCCCTTTGTCCCTTTGGCCCTGGAACAGTTCCGTACAGCCACAGTTTTCTCCAGGTTAGATTTACAAAGTGCATACAATTTGGTCCGGATCCGGGAGGGGGACAAGTGGAAGACCGGGTTTAGTACCACCTCAGAGCACTATGAGTACCTGGTAATGCCATATGGGCTTTCGAATACCCCTTCCGTTTTCCAATGCCTTATCAATGACATGTTACAAGACATGCTGCGGTGTTATGTTATCATGTACATTGATTATATTCTGATCTACTCCAAGAACATGTCAAGCACGCTCGCCAAGTATTGCGTCGCCTGTTGGAAAATCAATTACATGTAAAAGCTGGGAAGTGTGAATTTAACCAGCACACCATCAGCTTTCTAGGATACATGATCAACGAACGGGGAGTTGCTATGGATCCGGAGAAGGTCAAGGCAGTAAGGGAGTGGGCCACACCCAACACTATTAAGGAGCTACAGTGGTTCTTGGGGTTCACCAATTTTTACTGGAGATTCATAAGGAACTTCAGCATACTGGCCAAACCTCTCACGACCCTCTTCCAAGGAAAGCCAGGACGTTTGAACTGGAACACCATGGCCCAACAAGCTCTGGAGAAACTCAAGCTAGCCTTCATGACTGCGCCCATCCTGCAGCATCCAGATCCCTCAAAAACTTTCGTGGTAGAGGTGGACGCGTCGGAGGTCGGGTGGGAGCAATCTTGTCACAACGGTTCGGGGAGAAGCCAAAGCTCCACCCCATTGCCTATTTTTCCTGAACCTTCTCGCCCATAGAGCAAAATGACAATGTGGGAGACCGGGACCTACTGGCCGTAAAGTTGGCATTAGAAGCATGTCAACACTGGTTGGAGAGGGCAAATCACACCTTTGTCATCTTTATGGATCATAAAAACCTGGAGTATATTCGGACCGCTAAGAGACTCAACTCCCGCCAAGCCCGTTGGGCCCTGTTCTTCACCCGATTCGACTTCACGCTAGCTTTCAGACCAGGGTCCAAGAATCTCAAGGCAGATGCCCTCTCATGCCATGACCATCCCATACAGGTCAACCGGGACGAGGAATATATCATCAACCCCGCCTGTATAAGCAACGCCTTGGAATGGGAGCTGGACCAGCACCTTGAGAAGATTCCTCGTTCGCAAGTAACCCAGAAGTGCCCACTCAACCATCTGTTTGTCCCCGAAGAAAACTGTCAGGAACTCATACACCTGGGACCACACTGCACGCGGGATGGAGAAGGACATCTCCCGGGCTGTGGCTTCCTGTTCCACGTGTACCCAGTACAATGTTCCATGGTCAATCCCCGCCGGAAATCTCGTACCCCTTCCCACGCCAAAACTTTTTTCAGTTCAATTCAATTTTATTTGTATAGCACTTTTTACAATAGACATTGTCTCAAAGCAGCTTTACAGGAATATAAACACAGCATACTATTGGAAAGGTGAGAAATTATCCCAACTGAGCGAGACACTGAGTGGCGACAATGGCAAGCAAAAACTCCCTAAGATGTTTAAGAGGAAAACGCAACTAGTTCACATCCAGGGTATGGGCCGGGCTTATGACCAAGCTAGGTGTGACCACCAACCTCTCCTCCGGATACCACCTGCAGACCAATGGGCAAGTGGAGCGCGTAAACCAGGAGTTAGGCCAATTCCTACACACCCTGAGGAGTGGAGTACGTTCATACCATGAGCCGAATATGCCCAAAACTCCCTTCGCCATTCGGCCAACAAACTTACCCCGTTTCAGTGCGTGCTGGGGTACCAACCTCCCTTGATCCCATGGAATGCCACAACCACCGCTTTGCCGGCAGTAGACCAGTGGTTCCAGAAGAGTGAGCAAGTATGTTCCGAGACCCATCACTGCCTGAAGGGCACCGCCGACACGTACAAGTGCAAGGCAGACCGCCATCGCAGTGCGAACCCCAAATACCAACCCGGTGATCGGGTGTGGCTGTTCACCCGAAATCTAAGACAACATCCGAGTAGGAGGAAACTGTCACCAAGATACACGGGCCCATTCTAGATTCTCCGGCGGATCAACAAGGTGACATATCGTCTGGACCTGCCACGTCACAGCCACATATCCTCCTCGTTCCATGTCTCCCACCTCAAGCCGGTAGTGGACGGCCCACTAGCTACAGAGTTGCCCTCCGTGACCCCGCCTACCCCTCTGGAGATTGACGGACAGCCTGCTTACTGGGTCAGGAAGATACTCCGGTCAAGAGGCAGAAGAAGTGGCATGTTGGAGTATCTGGTAGATTGGGAGGGCTACGGACTGCAAGAGCAATGCTGGGTACCCCAGCGGGATATCTTAGACTCTCTGCTTCTCCGGGACTTTCACAAGGCCCATCCGGCCCTCCCCGACCCACGACCACTCTTCTTCTCCCAAATTTTGAGTGCACACACCTGTTCCCAATCATTCACACATCTCCCCGTCAGTATAAATTCCCATCATACACCTTCACCAAACGCAAAGTCACTTAGTGACCCATTCCTTAGCGTTACCGAGCATTATCTTTCGTATTTGATCTACCGTTTACCTTGACCTCTATTTCCGCCTTGTGACTACGATTAAGCCTCGTCTCGTTTAGTTTGCCGCCCGATCGCCTCAACCTTGCCTGAATCTCAACTACGGTTATCCTGCCGTGCACTTTCACAGCGCTTCACTTCCTCCTGTGATTGTTTCCTCGCATTGCTCAAATCGTAACACTTGTGAGCATAATATGATTGGAGAGATGGAAAAGGAGATTAAACTAGAACCATTACTACTATTAGTATATGAATAGTATATGTTATGCTTGTTGTCATATCACAGCAAACTAGTGACCACATTTTCCATCCTGCACTGCAGCCTACAAACATGGCCGCAATGGACTTGACATCCCAGTGACACACATTCACCTTCTCCGGAATTCTAATCACACACACCTGTTGCCAATCTCACACTCACTCACTCCATGCAATAAAAGAGACTTTCTGAACATCATGACTTTGCGTAGTATTGAGTGTTATCACCATACCAAGAGGTTGTACCTTGTTCCTCGTATTGATTCATGGTTTTTGCTCTAGTTTTTTGTTACTCATTCTCAATTCTTGCCTTGGCTTGTTTATGCCTGTTTATTGATTGCCTGACCCTTTGACTGTTATTTCGACCAGGCTATTGTCTTACGATTTTGTATTTATCTGCCTGCCTCTCTCTAATAAACTCTTATCTGCATTTGCATCCGTCCTAACCTTCAATATGAGGAACTCATAACACGTAACCTGTAATAATTGTGGGAGGGCAACATACACTACATCACTGATATTATTGTGAGGCTGTTAGCAAAGAGTGTCAATGCATTAGGAAAAATGCTGACCATAAATGTAAAAAAAACAAAGTTGCTTGTCAAATTTTCCTAACAAGCAACATATTTTTAAAACAAGCCCTAAAAACTGGAACCCGTGATTTTTTTTCAAGCAATTTCAGAAAAAAAGAAGCCCAAAGTCATGCATTATAAGCGAGTTGGCAAGTCTGATAAGTATACCTCAAACTATCAGATTCATCTGTGCAGAGGAGCAGTACCAAAGCACAACCCACGTAAAAAAAAAATAAAAATAACTCCGCAAGATCCTTGCAATTTTAAATTTCAAACAGAGAAAAAGAGGAAAAATTCAGTACCGCCACTTTTAATAACATTTAATTAGCAATTTTGTAAATATGCCCTTTACACCTGGGTGTCACGTTCACGTATTGGAGGCGGATGCAATTGCTGGATTTTTTGATGATTTATTATATTGACAATGCAAAACAAAGACAAAAACACTA
>JAFFST010045126.1:251947-263569 GCA_022414735.1 Noturus placidus | reverse complement strand
GGGGGGGGGGGGGGGGGGGGGGGCGGATCTGTCACGGTTCCCCCTCGTGGCTGTGCGCAGGCACTGCACCGTTGTTGGTCATGGCTCCCCTGTGCGTAGGCACTGCACCTTTGCTCTGCCGGAAGCGGAGAGCAATGACAGTTTTAAGCACATGGACTTTGTTTATGTTTTTGTGTTTGTCTCCACCCAAGTCTGTTGGTAGACTCCATGTCCCATCAGTCACTGGTCACCAGAAGTCACATGTTTTCCTGCACCTGCTTCATGTTTTGGTTAATGTTCACTGATGTGTATGTATATATAGTCCTTGTTTTCACTTAGTCTTTGTCTTTCGTTGTTTACACTCACGTTCTATGTTCCTCTGTGTTTTGTTTTTATGTTTCCAGGTTTCACATGTCTAGGTTCTTGTTCCATGCTAAAGTGTTTTTGTGTATCAGTCTTCGTGTCTTTGTTTTGTTTGTGTCTACAATAAATGTTTGGAAAGCCAGTCTGCACCTGCTTCCGCCTCAATCTCTGCATCTGTTACAGACCGTTACAGTGGGAAGATGGTGTGATTTTTCTTTTCTTTTCTTGTAGTTTAGTTAGATTTCTTTGGTAAAGTTAGATGGAATTTTTGTTTATTATTTTGTCCTGGCCGGCTTCTGAAGATAAAGACCACTGTGTGGTCACAGTATGTTCTGCTCTAACGTTGGAACAAAGCTTTTATTCTACATTTGAACCTTTTATTCTGGATGGTGTAGTTTCACTCTCTGATACCAATTCAGACCGTAAACCACTGCATATTCTGAGAGACAACGGAGCAGCTCAGTCCTTTATGTTGGAAGGTATCCTTATGGAAGGTCTGAACACTCTAGCTGTGATGCAGATGTTCTAGTTCAGGGTATTGAACTTGGTGTAGTGAAGGCACCATTGCATATGATTTATCTTCACTCTGACGTTGTGTCTGGATTAGTTAAGGTTGCAGTTTGACCTCAGTTGCCAGTTTCATTTATTTTGGGTAATGATTTAGCCGGTGGAAAGGTTTTCCATTGGCCTGTTGTAGCAGACGTTCCTGTGTTGAGGGAGAACAATGAGCCTTTATGTGAGTTTCCCTTCGTCTTCAGTTCCTGTGTTGTGACGCCCGCCCAAGCTTGCAAAATGAGAGGCGCTGTCGATATGTCCGACTCTTTTATGTGTAGTGACGATCCCTTGTTTGAAAACCAAGATTTGTGTTCTAGTCCCAGAGTTATTTCTGAATCAAAAAGGTCTTCAGTATTGGAAGAAGAGTGTGGTAAATGGGGTGTTGGTCGACAATTTGTGGCTGCCCAGAAAACCGAAAACAGTTCGCTCTCTCACTGTATGGCTGCTGCTTTAGATAAGGCACAGTTACCTCAATGTCCTATGGCGTATTTCTTTGATGGAGATGTATTAATGCATAAGTGGATTCCCCCGAACTCTGAGCATGATTGGAGGTCAGTTTTTCAAGTTGTGCTTCCAAAACTATACCGAACCCAGGTCTTGAGTATTGCCCATGACCATGATCTTGCTGGTCATCTTGGTGTGAGGAAGACCTATGACCGTGTGTTAAAGAATTTTTTTTTGGCTTGCTATGAGGTCAGAGGTTGCCAGGTATTGACGCTCCTGTCATGTGTGTCAGGTTGCAGGGAAACCAAATTAGGTCGTTATGGGAGAACCTTTTGAAAGAATTTTAATAGATTGTAGGTCCCCTTCCTCAAACCAAGTCTTGTAATTCATACTTACTAACTTTGATGTGTGCTGCTACTAGGTTTGGTTACATTTCTTTGGTAAAGATAGAGGGATTTTTTTTTATTATTTTGTCCTGGCCAGCTTTTGAAGATTAAGACCACTGTGTGTATAAAAGGTGCTCTGTTTGAAGAATAAAACAACCCAAACGCAATCTTGGTGTCACCAACCCTTTCTTTCTTTTTTTGTATGTTGCAGCCAGACCTAGACCGGGTTTGTAACAGTACAAACGTCATTTCCTCACCCGTAAGTGGCAAATATTTAAATCCAGATATTTAAAATGTTCATATAATGGAAAACTGGATTTTTGTCAACATTAGGAGCAGAAGAAACTTATCGTGACCTGGTCCTGAGGAATCTCTGTGGGTTGGACAAGAGCCAGTTCTGTGGCCCAGATATACACTAAAAAAAAAAATAAAAAGCCATCAGACATAATCATCATCATCTATTATTTATGTTTTGGATTCCAGACCAGCAGATTTTCCACGTTCGATCCTCGTGAAACACTACAGCACAAGTATTCCCACTTTCTCACTGGCCTCCATAATAAATACACTTTACTGATGTTCAGTATGTACATGTCTAATGTGTGCTAAGGCCAAGAACACACTGACAGATTTTTTTTTTACACATTCATGAAGATACACTCTTCTATGAATCCATCAATGCATCTTTCAAGCAGCCCAAATATGACTAAAGCCTCTTAGCTTATGAAGGACTGAACAGATCCACTCAGTTAATTTTTTTTTAAGGACAGAAGTGAACTTAGCTGTGTGGTTACAGCAGCATGACTAAAAAATAGTTGTACCTTCAGGTGTGTCCTCAGGGTCCGTTGTTGTTTCGTCTCCAGCTTTAAGTGCATTCACAAATGTATTCATTTTTCTCTCTTGATCAGAGCAACTTCAATAATAACTTTATCGCACAAAGGTCAGTGAATATCTGAAAGCTCTGTGTTCATTTTTCCACTCTTGAAAACCAGAGCTCTTATGATGTCACAGAACAGAATATCCTCATGATGCCTAGCAACAAAAATCATTCAAGATAATAAAACAAAATACATTTTATTAAAAGTAGTGAATGAATGGTAGCTGTTATGGTCTGTTATTGTGTTTGTGTGACAGTTGATTAATTTAATATTGTTTTTTGTTATTTTTTTAATCTATTTAAATTCTCGTATTTTGACTAAATTTAAATACGTTTGTGCATTTATCTATTCATTTGCACATTTATAATCGGAAGAGGAAACATTTGTTGGATGTGATCTTGATGAAGTAAATTTATTAATCACTTAATATATATAACGTATCATTGATTTGCACAGCTCTTAAGGCAAGAGACTACACGTGAATAGGGAATAGTTTTGGGTTGTTTTTAAACAATCCTAATTAATCTTATGCAGTTGATTACTGATCTAAGGAATGATGTAGTGTGTAAGGAAACGGGGTGTTATGAAATGGACTCGATGCGGAAGTAATTGCAGATGAATGTCTTTATTTACAACCAGAACTTAACAAACAGGGAAAAGCTATAATCAAGGTACCAAACTTGAGACTAGGTTCAAAGCATGGAACAAACACATTGTACGAAAACACAACCGCTAGCATCCAGGTAGCTCACTTATCCTTGGCGTATATACATTTAATACTGCGCGAAGTGCGCAGTATTCAATGGGCAAGTCATAAGGACTTGCATGGGAAGATAGACACTCCTGGACCTAGTTGGTTTTGGGTGAGAGAGTGAGGTCGACGTGAGGTCGAGATCTATATATATATATATATATACTTTGAAATGTAACTTTAAGACATTTTAATGCTAATCAAGTCCTTGTTTTTACATTAAGGAATTTAAGACTTTTAAGGGCCCATGGAAACCATGATTTAATGTAAAGTTAAGTAGAAGTAATGGAGCAGTACTTAGATTTTGAAGTTGTTAACACTTAAAATTATTGATCTAAATGAGCTTAAAATGCATACTGCAGTACAAAAAACACACACAGCATTTCAAGTAAAAATTTTGCTGGGGAAAAATCTAAAATTTGGACCTTTACAACCAAAGTATTTTAGATCATATTGCTTAATCTTGCACTATATTTGTAAGTAAATCAAGCACATTATATTTTTTACATGATAATGCTGTGAGTTTTTGTTCTGTAATATGTTCTTTGTCATGATGTTATAATTTAATATAAAATTTACATTTGCTTTCTATCTAACAATTAATTTGTAATCTTATAACATGATTAATACGTTTTCAATTAAAAAAAAAACAAACATGCCATCTCATTTTAGAATAAATTCAAGTGCTGCTGAGTATAAAAAGAGGTCGTTAACATAAGGAAATGTTTCAGGTAAAACTGTATTTGGGCCCAGAGATTGATGGATACAACCTGTGACCATGTTTCTTCTGATTTTCATGGGTTTTTAATTTATTAACTTTTGTCATTTTATTTTTGGAATACTAATTTAAACATCTAATAAATGATTTGGTTTTATCTTTTGCGATCTACATGTAAAGTATTACTTTGTTCATGTCTTTCTAAATCTTTTGAGTTTTCAGCAGATTAATAGTTTAAATAGTTCTAAACCTCAACAAGGAACACTTTTTTTTGTTGATTGGGTCTGACGATGTTTCTGTATTCAGTCTGTGGTCAGCAAGGATTTCTTGAATAAAACAAATCAAGAAGAACTCTTTGCCGTGGTCCATTCTTATTGAGTCCTACATTTCTTTGTTGATTACAACAGGTCTTTCTTTGTTGAATTTGCAAATTCAATTCCTCCTGTACTATATTGAAAAGACATTATTTGATGCTTTACTTTGTGAATTTAATTTACTTTTTAAAATATACATTTATTTCAAATCTGATGAATGCAACACACTCCAAAAAAGTTGGGACAATCGACTGTTTACCACTGTGTAACATCACCTTTTCTCTGAATAACACGTATTAAGCGTTTGCACACTGAAGACACCAGCTGGTTAAGTTTAGCAAGCGGAATTTTCCCGCATTCATCCATTATGCATTTCTTCAGCTGCGCAACTGTACGGGGCCTTTGTTGCCTTATTTTGTGCTTCATAATGCACCACGCATTCTCAATCGGAGTCAGGACTGCAGGCAGGACATGCTAACACCTGCACTCTCTGCTTATGCAACCATACACATGTAAGCCAGGCAGAATGTGGTTTGGCGTTGTCCTGCTTTGGTTAGCAGCATATGTTGCTCGAAAATGCTGCCCTCACAGAAGTGCAAGTTACCTATGCCATGGGCACTGACACAATCCCATACCATGACAGACGCTGGCTTTTAGACATGATAACAGCTTGGACAGTTCTTTTCCTCTTTGAAATGTTGACTCGTAGGACCACAAAACACGATTCCACTGTGCTACTGTTCATCTCAGATGAGACTGAGCCCAAAGAAGTCGGCTGTGCTTCAGGACAGTGTTGATGTGTGGCTTCTGCTTTGCAAATTAAAGCTTTAACTTGTATCTGTGGATGCAGTGGCGAATGGTGTTGACTTACAAATGTTTACCAAAGTATTCCCGAGCCCATGTCAGTATCTCAATTACAGACGGTTTTTAAGACAGAGGCGTCTGAGTGATCGGAGGTCACATGTATTCAAAAGTGGTTTTTGACCTTGCCCTTTACACACTGAGATTTGACCGGATTCCTTCGGATAATCTTTTAATTATATTGTGCACTGTAGAAGTTGAAATGCCCAAAATCCTACCGAGCCTCGACCCATCCTTGCTCTTGAAGGAATAGACCTTTTCTGGAGGCTCCATATATGATTAGACTATTGCCTCACCTGTTTCACATTACCTTTTTATTTCAATTTGTCATATCGCGATTAGTCCTAAATTGCCCCTGTTCCAACTTTTTTGGAACATGTTGCATGCATCAATTTCAAAATAAATGTTTACCCTCAAAAACTATGCAGTTGATTAGGCAAAACTTCAAATACCTTGTCTTTATACAGCTTTTGTTTAAATACAAATCAAAGTACATTTACAAATCACTCCTCTTCATTTTTATTAGCATTTTCCATATTGTCCCAACTTTTTCATTATTGGGGTATGTAGCATTAACATGAAAGTTGAAGCATTTGAATGTACAAATGCAGAGATGAGACAGCTGGAATGAATAAAGGATAAAGCACTGCTGCACAGTGGTCTCTTTAGGTACAAAGCTCTTTGGTATGACTAAATCCCACTGGCACCGCAATCAGCAGTCAGTAGAACTGCACGTTGATGTCGATGACAGAAGTTTAAAATAAACCAAAGTCCACCTAGAATTTCTTTACAAATTAAAATCTTGTTAATCTTCAGCGAATCATCAGTGGTGTACATGAGTCATGGTGGATTTTTCCTTTAATGAACTGTAGAATAAAATCACATTAGGTTCGCTTGTTTATTGCAGTATAAAAGGAATTTACTTGAAAGCCAGGCTTTGAATGTTATCTTTATCAACCCAATTAAAAATGTGAAACAGGGAACATTTTACAACCATAATTACATGTACAGTAGCCAATGGACCCTTATGTGTCTGTGACAAATAAACAATATTTTAACTTCAATATTGAAACAAAACATTTCCATGATTTGGTTTCTTCCCATTTCTTCATATACAATGAAAACATGCTGGTTTTCATATATGTAAAACATTTGCACATGGCTGATGCAATATTTGAATCTCATAATAATGAAATGACAAGTAGCCACATCTAACACATATTTTAAGGCTGGGGTTACACGCTATAAATGACAAAGCACCAACGGGTTTTCATAGACATTCTAGAAAATAAACTAAATTAATTGATAATTATGAAGTATCATGTAAAAACTCTCTTAGTAAACTGTACCACCCTTAGCTACCAGGTCAAACACACAAGAAAATGGCAATTTTACTTACTTCCATGTAAAATTATATGCTTTCCAAAACATATACCCCTTTTTAATTATTTAGATCCCACCCCCCATAATTTTGCTAAATCTCAGTATTATAGTGTTTCTTTTTCATTACTGGCTGGAAACTGTTAGTTAGTTATCTACATAATGTAAAACCAGTAAATTGCATTATCCACATAATGTAAAAACAGTGCAGGCTGCAGAAGTACAGGATATAAAGATTGGACAGATTGAAGTGCTTGAAAAGATATTTCACAGCGGTCGAAGGCTGAATTTCAGCCTTCAGTGATGAGGAAATATGAAACACAAATATATTTCATTGATTAACTTAGAACTTAAATCTAGGCATTTTGGAAATTCCAAATGAAATGAGGTGCACTGTGATTCAGATCAGGAGGTGCTATTTGGTGCTCTTGCGTGCGTGAACGAGGTATCCTTTGGCTTTGATAATGCCTCGACTCTTTACAATGATGGAGTATCGCAAGACCCAGTCGAGCAGCCAGTCTGCCACCTGCAGGTCCTTGTAGCTCTCCTGCATGGCCTCCTGAAAGCCTGCTGAACTAAGGAGCTCTACACACAGCCAGGAACAACCTTAGTTAGAGTTATACTGTAGAAGATACAGGACACTAAAGGCATAATTACATTTTAAAACTAGTTTTTAGAAGGGTTGGACTGATACAAAAATTTTTCAGACCAAATACATGTTTTTGTTACTCATAGACACTGATGAGGATGACACTTAAATCAGTAACCTATTTATTATTCAGTAAGGCCATAACAGGACATTTTATTGAGCTCTTGTTATGATTTACATAGTGGCCATGAAAAATGCACACATGGTCATGTACCTAGACACCTATGAAGGGCAGTATCTAGTTACATTAGTTTCCTTGGATCCAGTAAGGCTGCAATGGAGAAGGGCACGGTTTTTTTTGTTTTACTGCAGAAAAACATTTCTGTACAGCTGTAAATAAAATACGGATTTGTTTACATTGCATCAGAATCTGAGGGGCTGATTGTCAAGAACAATATAGTAGTTAAGTGATGTTACTTTCACTCACCTAGCACTGTCTAGGTCTTTTCACACTGCGCTTAACCCTGGGTCATGGTCGTTCTAAACCCTGCTTTGAACCCTGGGTAGAGGAACGTTTCACACTTGTAATTTAGAACTTGGGTTATTAACCCTGCTACGAAAGCAGGGTTAGGACCGATTTCGCCATGTTAATCCCGCATTGCGGTGCAAAATGTGTACAGTGTGAAATGATGCAGTGTTAAAATATTACGAGTAAATGCTTAGCAACAGACACCCAATCAGAAACTGAACAGCACATGCCTCATATCACGTTATTTATCCAACCATGGTTGTTGACAACGCAAGTATGCCAATAAGAACATTAACCCAGGGTTTAGTATTGTACAATGTGAAACCACAGATGAATACCCAGGAGTAAAGTATTAGCAGTGTAAAAAGTGAAACAAGATAACCCAGGATTCTGTTTACCCGGGGTTTAGAATGATCCAGCGTTAACTATTTGAAGTGTGAAAAGCCCTTCTTTAGACATGTTATGTCTCCTAGATGGCAGGTATTGCAGCGGTGGTTTCTCCTGTGTGTTGCTAGTTGTGAACTCCTTGAGTTTTATGTTCCAAGTTATTTTTATCACTGTGCTTGTAGGAAGGTGATGTAGTACCTATTCCTGATATGTTTAAAGTCTGCTTTGCTTTGATTGCCATTATTGATCATGAATTATTTCTAGATCACGGTCATGTCCTGTCGTCTTTTCATTACCGCAAAAACTTACACTAGACTTACATCGCATAGTATAACCAGGTTTGGGATGTTGGGATCAGAGCATTTTTACGATAATCTTCTCAAGCTCGCAACCTTAATGTTATTTTTGACACTGGATGCACGTATTAAGAGGATCTCTAAATCTGCATTCTATCACCTCAGAAGCATTGCCAGGATTAGGCCTTTCCTCTCACTGCATGATGCTGAAAGGCTTATTCATGCATTTATTAATTCAAGGATTGATTATTGTAATGCACTTTTTATTGGCCTACCCACACAATATATTAAACGACTACAGTACATCCAGAATTCAGCATCACATATTCTCACCAATACTCCTTCACATCAGCACCTTACTGCCGTGTTTTGTAATTTGCATTGGCTTCCGGTTCAATCATGTATTGATTTTAAAACTTTCACTTTAACATATAAAGCTGTACATGGACCAGCCCCTTCTTACATTTGTGTCTTAGTTAGACGTCCTTAGTTAGTGTCCCTGTACAC
This sequence comes from Noturus placidus, assembly GCA_022414735.1. Lineage (NCBI taxonomy): Eukaryota > Metazoa > Chordata > Actinopteri > Siluriformes > Ictaluridae > Noturus > Noturus placidus. Next base: position 254,632 of record JAFFST010045126.1, on the reverse strand, counting down.
GCCTTCTCGTTCTCTCCGTTCTGCTGATTCTCTCACTCTTCAGCAGCCTAAAATCTAACTAAAATCAGACTAAGATCTATGGGTGAGTGAGCTTTTTCTTTTGCGGCCCCTAAGCTATGGAATGCACTTCTTTCCCACATTAAGCAGTTTTAAGAAAATGTTGATAACCCATCTTTTAAAATAGCTTATACTGATAAAATTTTATTATTATTTTTACTACAAGTGAAAACTCTTTAGAGTAGTGGATGGGTTAATGCTCCTATTAAATTATGGGTCAATTCAACTCATTTCCATATTTGAGATGTCTGAAATACTGGTTAATCTCTCTTTTTCTCATTTAGGGTCATGAACTTATATGCAAATATTCCTTCTTATGGCTTGTCTCGGACAGCTTCATAAATGTGTAGTGATTCAAATTTTCTTCCACAACCTGCCAAAGCAAGCAGCACCATTATGTCTAAACTTAAAGACACACATTCTTATCTAGGCCATGTCCTATAATAAGCTGCAGAAAACGGAGGCAGGAAATGGGTGTTACCTTTGGAGTCATTGTGTGTCAGCAGCTGGATGTCGAACTCTTTAGCGAATGCAGTGAGGTCAGGAGGCATCACACAGCAGGAGGCCAGATTGACCTGGTTACTGCTCGGTTTAACCTGAACCACAACACAGGAAACATGCATACACAAACTTGGACTTGATATTATGCATAAAACGACACCAGTAACATCAGTGAGGAGAAAACACTCTTAAAGGGCCAACAGGATGACTAAAGACAGAAGGTGACATTCCCTCAATAACAAAGCATCCTCATGCATGAAATTTTTTTTTTTACTTTTAAAGGAAAAATCCACCCTGAGCAACTTCCATGTGATCCTTTATAATTAACGTGATCTTTAAAAAAATAATTTTAAGATTCTTTTATTAACATGTTGGTCCTGAGAAATAGCAACGCTATTCAACTACCTGCGAATAATGATGCCAGTGGAATTTCTATTCAATTCAATTCAATTTTATTTATATAGTGCTTTTAACAATAGACATGGTTACAAAGCAGCTTTACAGAAATATATAGGCCCTAAACTGTATTGCATTCAGGAACCTTGAGTCAAACGTTTGCTGTCTTCAACATGTGTATTTGACATGATGTGACGATGTCGGATTTCTCATCAATATGGCACTAAACGTAGTTGGAAAAATGACGAGTGACAAAAGCAGCTCTTTTGTTTGGAGTAGCTAGCAGAGAAACCAGACCGTTAATTAATTATTTATTTTTACATTGAAAAATTTCTCCTATTGGTCTTCCCCAAACTCATGCCACAGAGTTTGAAGCACACAATCGTATAGGATGTCTTTGCATGCTGTAGTATTACAATTTCTCTTCACTAGAACTAATTGGCCTAGTTGAAAATATTCAGTGAGTTTCACTGTGAATTTTTACTTTAAGCAATTACACAATGCATTTGTTTGGCACCCTGTCCAGGGTCTACCCCACCTCGTGCCCGATACTTCCTGGGATAGGTTCCAGGTTTCCGCATGGCCCTGAAGAAAGGATAAGCAGTATAGAAGATGGATGGATGGATGGATGGACAATGCATTTGTACGCTCTCCACGTCTACATAGTAATAGAGTATATAAGATCCCATTTGCTCTATTTTAGTTATCAAACACTGAGTGGAGGTGCACTTCTGAACACACCTGCGCACACACAATGCACACACACACCTTATACTCTGAATGCAAGCATTAGTTTAAATTCATTGATATGGTGGCAGACCAAAAAGATTTATGAATGCCAAAAACATTCACTGATATGTTGGCAGGCCAAACAGCATGAACATTTGAATTATTATTAGTGACATTAGGCTACATTAATCTGACAGGACACGGGCTGAATGGCGATGCATGATGGCCCATTCGGAGGTAGTTTGTAACATTGCAATGTGTTAGCGTCGTTAACAAATAAGTGGCTATCGCAAACATTACATGGAGCATAACGTTAGCTGCTTTCAAGGCTACAATGCCAGCTGCCTCAAACAATCATAAAATAGGACCGTCTTTCAGGTGATTCGCCAAATTCCAGGTGTTTCCAAAAACCGATACTAGATTTCCACTCTTTTCCTCTCAATGAGTCGGGGTGGAGCTAAACTTGTTAAACTAAGCTAATCTTCTGTAGTTTATCCCATGTGTTTGTAGGCATTCTTCTTTTTCTTCCCCACTTATGGACCAACTAAAACACTTGCATGTATTTGCTGCCCCAATCAGGTCCGGAAGAATCTCAACCTCTGTACTTTAGTTACAAAAGGTACAAAACGCTGCTGCAGAAAAACAAGTACCGTCACGTTTTAAGAATGTTGATACTGACTTGGTACCGAAGTATTGGTTGTCGTGACATCCCTTTTATATTATACACATACATATATATATATATATATACAGTATATACAATGGTGTGAAAAAGTGTTTGCCCCCTTCCTCATTTCCTATTCCTTTGCATGTGTCACACTTAAGTGTTTAGGAAAATCAAACCAATTTAAACAATAGTCAAGGACAACACAAGTAAACACAAAATGCAATTTGTAAATGAAGGTGTTTATTATTAAAGGTGAAAAAAAATCCAAACCATCATGGCCCTGTGTGAAAAAGTGATTGCCCCCTAAACCTAATAACTGGTTGGGCCACCCTTAG
>JAFFST010045126.1:200944-213110 GCA_022414735.1 Noturus placidus | reverse complement strand
CCTGCACCCACACCAACCCTTTCCGGATAAGATTGGACACCCTTGTTCTAGGACCAGGACTTTGTCTTGCTTTAAAATCCAGTTGTGCTTGAGTTTCAACTTACAGACTGAAGACTGGACATTCTCCTTTAGGATTTTCTGTTAGAGAGCAGAATTCAAGTTATACAGGCCATGAAACAACAAAGAATCCCCACACCATCACATTTCCACCACCATGCTTGACCATACAGTAGGTATGATGTTCTTTTTGTGGAATTCTGTGTTTGGTTAATGCCAGATGCAGTGCATTATTTCTAAATCAGTAGGTCTTGGAACAATAAGAGGGTGGTGATCTGGCAGATCGGGTGGTACACGAAAGGTCCCGGTCCCTGAACTTACAAACACTTAGAAGTGCTTCTGGTATCTCATGTAGACAATATTCAATGCTGATAGGTAGGCCTATGTAATTGATCACACTGGTATAGCGACATAACGAGTTTATAGCAATGAGCATTCTCAGTACAAAGGGAAACGTTTATGAATTGCAGATTCTATTAATTTACATGCTGTCACCTCAGTTAGCTACAGAACACACTTGCCCAAAGCACTTTGTAAACAAAGCTACCTTTCATACAGTAGGCCTACCTACAATAACCTAACATTAACTGCACAACAAAATCAAGAAAAAAGTGTTTTACCTAACACAAAATATTCCACAAAGCTATCATGTCAGTGTCCTCCTCCTCTTCCCTGTGTCCTTTATGTATCCATGTGCACAAATGGCACAGGATTGAACTTTGTAAATGGTGGACCCATGATGCTCAAAAACATCAGGGACAAAATTGTGGGGATGAGAAGGCATACACGCTGCAAGCTACAAATGAAATTCCTTTTGGAGAAACCTTGCTTGCGCTCTACTCGAGATTTGTATGGTGTTCACAGTAGCCAACAACTGCCTCAGTTATTCTGGAACGTTTTGTATATTGAGTCCCTGTACTACTTAAAATCCTGAATGGCGTGGGCTTTATTTAATTCAGACAGTTAATCTTACCTTCAAAACCAGGTTTACAACTTTTAGCCTCGTAAGCGTTTCTATAAATCTTCCAAAATCAGGCTAGTATTATCACTGGTAGTCATGGGAACGGACACCAAACTGCGTCATCAGTGACCTTCTGCTGCTTGCCTTTTTAGTATTTTGCTCTATTTTTGTAATGTCGTCGCTTTTGTTCTTAAAAAATGGTGTTGATGTAACCTGCTTTCTTTTCACCGTGACACACTCTACAATGCATGCTATGTTACTGTAGGCTTTGCTTTGTGACAACACATTCAGGTGACCTTTGAACTTAAAATGATTACATTATGTGAAAGAAGTTATTGATTGACTATTAGCAATATTTGAGCACCGGTAATATAAGATTAGCATTTTTATTATAGGGTTTTTTTTGTTGTTGTTCTATTTTACTTTTGGTGAATTAAAAACTAAAACTATTTGTTTTGATTATATTGCTGCAGGAGACTTTACATTCAGCTGCAGAGAGGCTGGATCTACATAAAAAGGTTCCGGAATGCAGGTGTGCTATATTTTGGATCCTGTTCCGTCATGATCCTGTGTAAATTAAGCTCTGGCCAGATGTAACGGGACCCTTGTCTTCCAAACAGTTCCACTTCCGACTAATAAATCCATAAAACATTCTCCCAAAATGTTTGAGGATCATCAAGGTGTGTTTTGGTAAAATTCAGATGAGCCTTAATGTTCTTCTGGGTTAGCAATGGTTTTCACCTCACCCCTCTTCCATGGATGTCATTTTTGCCCAGTGTCTTTGTGATAGTGGAGTCATGAACAGTGACTTTTATTGATGCAAGAGACGCCTGTAGTTCATTTGATGTTGTCCTTGGTTCTTTGTGATTCTTTTTGTGACTTCCTGGGTGAGTAGTTGCCGTGCCCTTGTAGGAATTCTGGAAGATTGAATAATGTGCAATGTTTTTCCATTTGGAGATACTGGCTCTCACTGTCGTTCTTTGAATTCCAGAGCCTTTGAAATAGCTTTGTAGCCTTTCCCAGACTGATGTATTCCACTCATCTTCTTCCTCATAATTTCTGGAATTTTTCTTTCAATTTTGGCATAGTGTGTTACTGGGTAAGAGCTTTTAACCAACTTCATGCTGTTGAAAAAGTTCTAAAAAGAAGTGTTCATTTGATTGAACAGAGTTTGCAGTAATCAGGCCTGGTTGGGTCTAGTTCAGCTGAACCCCATTATGAATGCAGTTTCACAGATTTGGGCAATTAGTAACTACAGGGGCAAATATATTTTTACACTGGCCCAGTTGGTACTGGATAAGTTTTTTGCTTCAATAAATACCATTTTCATTTAAAAGCTGTATCTTGTGTTTACTCATATCGCCTTTGTTTTTTCTGTCTGAAACAATTTAGTATGAGATATACACAAAAACAGAAGAAATACTTTTTCACAGCACTGTACACTCTAAGACTAATGGCATTCTTTAGTGCTGAATTGGCAAGATATCCCAAAAATTATAATGTCAACTATAGTTTTTTTTATTCTTGATGCAATAATCGGGGGTCACAGTGGCTTAGTGGTTAGCACGTTCGCCTTGTCCCTCCAGGTTTGAGGGTTTGAATCTCGCCCTGTGTGTGGAGTCCAAAGACATGTGTTGTATGCTCATTGTGCCCATAATTGTGCCTTACAATGGGGTCGAACCCTATCCAAAGTGTACATCCATATGTACATTGATTTCAATCATTAGAGCTTTTTTGTTACTCCAAAACGTGTACATACCTTTCTGCTTTAATGCTGCCCTCACAGATGTGCTTAGTTACCCATGCCATAGGCGCCGACACACCCCCATACCATGACAAACGCTGGCTTTGGACCTGACGCTGAGGACAGCTTGGATGGTCCTTTTCCTCTTTTGCCCGGAAAACACGACGGATGTTTTGTTCAAAAACTATTTGAAATGTTGACTCATCAGATCACAAAACACGATTCCACTGTGCTACTGTCCATCTAAGATGAGACCGAGCCCAGAGAAGTCGGCAGCACTTCTGGACAGTATTGATGTATAGCTTCTGTTTTGCACAGTAAAGCCTTAACTTGTATCTGTGGATACAACGACGATTGGTGTTGACCGATGAAGGTTTACCAAAGTAAACCAGAAAGAGAATCCGGGTGAAGTGTTTGTGGAGGATGATGAACAAGCTAACCAGGGACTGGAGGAGGCAGGCATTACAGTAGCATCGCAGCACATTCTGAGGTGGAGACTAGCAGTGCACAGGGGATTTAATGAGTCTTTATTGGTCACATATACAGTAGAGCACAGTGAAATTGTTTTCTTTGCATACCCCAGCCTGTCAGGAAGTTGGGGTCAGAGTGCAGGGTCAGCCATGATACAGCAGAGAGTTAAGGGCCTTGCTCAAGGGCAGCTTGGCAGTGCTAGGGCTTGAACCCCCGACCTTCCGATCAGTGGGCCAGTGCCATAACCGCTAAGCCACCACTGGTGTCTGACCTGATATTGTGGAGGGCAATCAACAAAGATGCTTGTGCTGTCCTTATCGAAAATACTAGTGGCTTTATCAGAAACTTTCATGTTTTTAGTCGAGTTGATCTATGCTGTTTGCATCCAACAAGACATTGGGCCTCTTTAATGCAACACAACGCATCTTTAATGGAAGATTTTTAAAGCAATAGGGCATTACTGCAGTCAAGATCCAATGCCAGAACTTCATCAAGGGCACATGGGGCTGCTCCAAGGGGTTCTGTAAAAAAAAAAAAAAATCTTTACAGACACAAAAGCTAAGCAGGTCAATATTTGAGTTGTATCCACCACTCTTTATGACTGAACCCATGAGTCAAAATAAAACACTCAACATGAGAAGAGCACGTGGCTATGTCCTGTTACCCTGAAAGTGTGTGTATGTACACTATAGGAAACACGCACGCACACACACCGCAAGTTCATCACGCGTGTGTACAACGCATCGTGAACACGTGAAGGATCGCATGCGGCGCTGTGGAGGGACGCACGTGCAGCATCTCTGCATTCCCTTATTCCGGTGACAGAGAGGAAAAAGCGAGCATCCTCACATACGGACTATCTGACACATCACTGTTGTGTGATTGGATGAGTGACTGCGGCAAACGGAGACCATTTCACACACAATTTCTGCTCTTCTTGCGCGCGCTGGGTCTCACAGTTTTGGGTTGGATGCAATCGGCGCTGTCAGCACCACGGAGTCGTGCTGCGAGGAAGCATCACAGTAAGTTCAGCCAAAACGAACTTTGTGTTTTACTACCATCTCTTAAATGAACCCCTTTCGTTCGACCTCATTACATCAGTGTGGACACCCTTCATTGCATATCTCTGTATCTCAAACTCTCTTTATTTTTCTTTTCTTTTTTTTTTTTTTTTTTTTTTTTTTTTTTTAAATAATAACTGCATTGCATATCAGTATTGAAAACTCCATAGCAGCAATGGTTACAATTCAGTAATGTCTGCATTCCATATCAGCATTTGCACTTTAATGAAATTCAGTCTGACTGTATTTCAGTAAGGAATGCATTCAAAGTTTTTTAGGCACGGTGTAAGTGTTTAATTTGAATGCAAGTTTAATCTAAAATGAAACAAATGATGCACAAAATGGCAGAATCGCTTATTGACTTGATTTATTCCCAAAGAAACATGATTATGCCAAGTAATTAGTAATATATAGTAATGAGTAATGAGTAATGTATGAGTAAAAAATCATTGACATAGAAACTTACTGTCAGTACTGTTTGTCTTAGTATCTAAACCATACATGATTAGACTTGAGATTTCTGCATAGCTGTATTTATTACAAATAAATTGCAGTATATTACTGAGTACTGAGTACAGAAATGACATAGCACTTCCAGGGTAACAGGACATAGCCACTTGATTTTCTCATGTTGAGTGTTTAATTTACTCATTGTTTCGGTAATAAAGAGTGTTTTATAACTAAAATATTGACCCATTTAGCTTTTGTGTCTGTAAAAAAAGCAGTTTTGTTTTTTTACAGAACCACTTGAAGCAACCTCATGTGCCCTTGATCAAAGTTCTGGCATTGGATCTTGGCTGAAGTAATGCCCCATTGCTTTCAAAAGCTTCCATTAGAGAAATGACAATCTGCCTGGCCAAGTGACCGAGACCTTTTTGAACTTGATCCGAGCTCAGTTTACTCTGACTTTCACCTTGTGTGGGCATGTGTACTGCAGATAGATAGAGAGGCATTTGTTGCACTTGGTTGCAATTTGGAGTTCTTGATGGTGTGGTGAAGTAGAGATATGGCGCGAGACACGAGGAGCCTATGGCAGTATTTAGACTTCAGTCTTACACCAACATTAAGGTATGCTGGCAGCATTCTCATATAGTGTCTATCATCATGCCAAAACTCCAGCAAAAAAGGCATGCACACCTAATCTGCTATCACAGGATCAGCAGGTGTTGATATAGTGTTTCTTACTGAGTAGTATTAGGCAAAGAACAAAAGAGCGCAATAGTGTGTGTGAGAAGATGAACACTGGTTAATACATTCCATTGAAGGTGTGTTTAAACAATACTGTCATCACTGATAATTTAGGTTAGCCACATGCCTTTATCTTGGTCAGGGTCAAGGTGGATCCAAAGGATGGGTTGCCAGTCCATTGCAGTTCACCATTTGCATCCAAACTTAAACAATTACTCAAAACCAAAGGCTTCTTTTTATCTTACAACCTACCTACTGGCATGTTTTGGGAGGTGGAAGGAAATTGGAGAACCTGGAGGAAACCTATGAGGAGAACACTGAACCTCCACAAGACAGAAACTGGAGCTCAGGACCCTGGATTCAGCATGCCTTCATTTATTACTTTAAAAATACAAATAGCTATAAACGTTACGTTAATTTTAGTCGAAGTTTATTGACTGAAAATCAGAAGCAGCAGTTGGCTGATTGGATAACTTATTCATCTTGTCTTATCTTAATTCGATTTGAGATATTGATGATGCACTATTTTGGTATAAGGTAGTAATCAATATTAGATGAACTGATTGCTCTGTGATTGTATCCGTTTGCCTGTTTGTTTTCCCCTGAACGGTGAACAGTGAATGCCATGTTGTCTGCATTTTTATATTATTTATGTTAGGCTCAGGCAGTGGCATATGATTTTTAGTGGTCATGTTGTATTGTGTTCTAGCAGAGTGCACTCTGAATGCACAAACAATAACTGTATAATGGTTATTGTCCTGAGTCAAGACACAGCCAGAGATCTAATTTTAAGCAGATTAACCAGATACTTTAATAACCAATTAAATCTCATGTAGTAAGTGCTAGTAGTTCTAGTATGTAATGACTATAAACCATTGAGTAGTTCAGTATTAATTAAAGACAGTATTATTAATTTAAACACATTTCTGTGATGTAGCAGGTAGTGTTCATGGTTTACAGCTCCTGAGACCAGGTTACCATCTATGTTGATGTGTTTCATACATTCTGCCCATATTTGCATGGGTTTCCTCAGGGTTCTCTGGTTTCCTTCCACCCCCCAAAAAACATGCCAGTATGTGGATGAGCTACTCTAAATTGTTACTAGGAGTGAAAGAGTGTTTGTAAGTGGTATAATCATGGCATGTGATTGACTGGCATTATGGGTGTTTTCCTGTAAATAATTGTCCTTCAAATAATTGTCACAAAGATGTATCCAGTTTAAGGTAGCAGTAGAAGAGGCTATTGAGAACAATAGACCAAGTTGTGCATTTTCACATCTGCAACTACAAAATTAATGTACTGTTTCTCTATTTCTATGGTTTGAATTTGACTCATTCTTAATCTAATTATAAACTATTAACTAAAGTACCATTGTAGACACAGACTACTGACATCTACACAGAAACAGTAATTATACTGTAATGTGTATTATCATAACAAGAAACAAGAATCTCACGCTTAACATCTCCTGAATATTATGCATGTAACATGGTCAAAATTCTCTACCATGCACCCTTTGTACCTGGGGCCTCTTGCCAGTGTTTACTGTAATGGCTATAATGGCAAAATAATCTGGCAGCATTCTTGTGAGGATGAGTCAACAGCTGCCAGAGAATGTGGGATCAGGCCTGGGCTGTTTGGCCCAGTACAGGCCTGGCAGGCACATTATAAAAGGAGAAAAAAACATTCTTCTCTTACTTTATTTTTCATAGTTAACAAGAGAAACTGAAACCATCTATAAAGATAGGTGCAATGAAAAGAATGGAGAACTGGAATCGTGTATAAACATTCAGTATAAAATTGCATCACTTTTCATTATCACGTAATTAGAAAATTTCATTGGCCATTATTGATCTACTTTATGGGTAAAACAACCTTAAGTCACAGGCCTGCATGCTTCTGTTTATACCTTTAATTATCTCATCTTTAACTGAAAATCATCAGTGCAGTTGTAGTTGTCGTAGCTTGTATGAAGTGAGCTGTTATCTGGCTTATTGCAAAAGAAGCAAACAGAGAGAGAGAGAGAGAGAGAGAGAGAGAGAGAGAGAGAGTGGTGCCTGTCTCCTCTCCAGCTCCCAAATGTCGACGCATAGGTCAAGTATCTCTTAAGCTTGTGTAGGAGTAATGGTAGTGGGGAAAAATGTATTTACCTGTTACCAGTGATACTCAGAAGCACAAGTACTTCATAAAAGTAACTCGTCAATGTATGTTTATATTCCACACTATATCTTCAAAATCCTTAAGTTTTTTGTGTTTGTTTGTTTCTTTTTATATTTGAATGCATTTGAAGTCACACCTTGGTGTATGGGTGACATATAAGTTAGGCTAGTGTGATGTGGCCCAATGCGTTACTAGCCCAAAATTCGTTATTTTTCTATAACAGCACATTCTGAAGTGATTTATTACTTTTATCCTGCAGCAGTTTGCCAGTGCTAATGATTATTCATTTATTAAACAAAACCATGTCAAACATTTTATTAATTTATAATTATGTTAAACATATTGGAATGTCCATAAAAGAAGTTAGTTACTGTTATCATGTCGACCAAAACACTGCAAAGCCCTTCAAACTGAAGACTTTGCCTTTCATCATGTCAATGATTATACTCTACATTTAAAAAAAACATTTTATGTGGACCATCCACTATAGAATGCCCCGTATCACTATAGAAAAAGTTACGTGTTAATATAAACTTGGCATTACTGTCCAAGCCATGCTATTACAGAAAATTAATCAAGACCTTCAAACCAATCAGAATCTAGCATTCAACAGTGCTGTGGTATAATACAAATTAGACACTGCCATAAATTACGAGGCAAGACAGTGTACTGGCTGAGAAGAATGAAAAATCCTTCCAAGTTTAGATTTGTGGTGTACCAGGTATGAAATAAACAAATTTTAAAAATGCATAAAAAGTTTTCTTCCCCTGCCTAGGTATCAGATAACACACAAAGTTATTGTGTTGTTTAAAATTTTTATTTTCAGATTTGTGAAAAGCACATACTCATATAGTTATATTGGGTCAGAAAGCAGCATCATGGTCTGCTAAACCAATAAAATAGCTACAGTGGTGCTTTTATCCAAAGCGCTTTACACTGTGTCTCATTCACCCATTCACACGCCAATGGTAGCAGAGCTACTATGCAAGGTGCTAGCTTGCCATCGGGGGAAACTTAGGGTTCAGTGTCTTGCCCAAGGACACTACGGCATGTGGAGTCATCCGGACCAGGAATCGAACCGCCAACCCTACGATTAGTGGATTAGTGGACAACCTGCTCTACCGACTGAGCCACAGCCACCCTGTAATAAATGATACATGTAATAATTTTGTCTCATTTGTTTAATATACTTCTGTTTGTCTACTTTTAGGTTATAGTTATGCAGAAATATAGAAAATTCTAAAGGGTACACAAACTTTCAGGCACCACTGTAGGTCTTGTACGTGGTTTTGTAGACATGCACTTGTATCTTGTTATGTCTGATTTTGTAAAGTCATGGTGACTCAAATGACTAATGCAAATTTAATTTATTTTCCAGCTCTAATAGACATATTAAACCTGGTAATGTACTGATGGTTTGACTCAGGTGTGTTAGAGTAGGGAAATCCCCCAAATTAGATTGACCCTTGAGCCAGACATGTGCACTGCCTGCCTAATGTGTTTATTCAGCAAATACATTTCCTAGAAATTGAACATGAAGACATTTAAGCACAAATGAACTTGTATTCAAGATATTACAAGGTTGAGTTAAAGATAAAGATAAAGTTAAAGATAAAGGTAATCAGCATTAGAGTGAGACATTTTCTTTCTTTCTCCTCTGTTTTTGAGACTTCAAATATTAATTAAGCTAGATTTATAAAATCTTATTTTTAAAATTGTTTCTCAGACCCTTGACTATTATTAAACAATAAAGACAAATTTTCACAGCCTCTTTGCTCATATTTACGAAGGGTACTAATATTCATGGAGGGCACTATATTTAATTGGTATTCTCAAAAACATTTGAAACTGTTCGTATAGTGTAGCAGACAATGATAGTTCATAGTTAGTGAACTTAGTTGAGGGGTTTGTTTAAGATAAGATTCTATAGTAGTTTAAAAGGATAGAGCTTTGGAAGAATGGGAAATAGATTTTTTTTTTTTACTTTAGAAAATTAGAAATTCAAAGGTCAAAATTAAATGTGGCCTGAAGACATGGTTTCATAGATTGTTTGTTGATTCAATATGGGTTAATTGTTTGTTGCTATTCTGTTGTCTTGGGCATACGATTATTAAAATAGTATAGGATAAAATACTTCAAATAAATATCTCCACTTGTCTTAACATGAAGTATTTTCTGACACTGACACTGGTCATGTGATTAGAAGAATTTAAAATATAATGTTACCTCCTGTGACCCTGACCCTGATAAAACAGTTACTGAAGATGATAGAAAAGTGAATGAATGAATGAAAGTAATTTCATTACAGTAATGAGTTACCATGTTATTCCATGTTAGCCCCAACACTGTTCAACACAACAGTGTGTTATATAACGAGCACAGCAGAGACACCAAAATAACTAACAATGTCCTGCCACGTTGTTTACATCAGGCTTCCACAGTGTATGTTCTGCCGTATCGGCATGTGCTTTTATGTATTCTTGTGATTGCATGGGGCTCACATGAGCAAAACCAGTAGCAGTGAAGAGTGTGTAGGGAGCAGATATTCTATCCATACCCTACTTATAACTAAATGACACTTTTTAGAAATGAGCTTAATGGTTCTGTTCCTGGTGACCCAATATAATGCACATTTGTGGGGTTTTCCTTGATCTGATTCCGTTTGTTAAGGGTTAAGTAATTACCTGATGAGTTAAATCATGTGATTTAGATGATCAGGCCATTATAATGTCTATAAATTATCTGTGCATGTGATGGATTATGAAATTGGCTCTGTAGTTGGAAAGAACATTGGGTGAGGCATTTCTGGGTGCCAAGGTGAAATTGTCCACTAGCACACACACACACACACACACACACACACAGAGCATTATATAATACTCATAATGGCCATCTTGCACATCCTGCCAAGTTATAAGAAGACATTTTGCAGCTTCATCTCATTTTTAATGCGATGGTTCCTCAGCATTTTTGGTGGTCGAAAGCTTGTGTTTAAAATGATTTGTGTCAGTGCATGGGGAAGGTTGGGAAATGAAAGCTTTATTTCTTTGGCTTACAAGCTAACAGCTCCAAACATAATATGTCTTATGTAAAAGAAACCTTTTATTGGTGTGACAGCTGATTGCTTGAAGTGAGGAAGAGAAACACAGTAGAAATACAAACCTGTCAGAATCCATCTGTTAAACAGACAAAAGCTAGTTTGTAAAATGATTAGTGTCTAGATAAGGACCAGCAGTCTATAATTTAAATGCTGTCAGCAGGAGCTCACGTGCATACCTGCATACACAGATAATGAAACACACACAAACACATATCACAGTAGAATTTTAGGCCATTTAGCATAATCATGTATTCTCAGAAGATGAGAGTGTTTTTGAAACAATATTGATGCCATTGCCATGCTCTCTTATGGCCACCCTGGCTGAATACAGACAAGTTTTAACCTCAGCCCTGTTTTTTTCTATTTTATGTGAAGTAAAGTCATGGTGCATATTGTTTATCTTGTGTGACCATAAATCCAGTCTTTGTGGTTCAATCCCTAAAATAGCCTTGCTGAGCTTTTAAAACCCCAATTCCAAAAAAGTTGGGACGCTGTGTAAAACGTATATAAAAGCAAAATGCAATTATTTGCAGATCTCACAAACCCGTATGCTGTTCACAATAGAACATTGAAACCATATCAAATGTTTAAACTTAGTTAATGTACCATTTTAAGAAAAAAGAAAGGAATTTTGAATTTCATGGCTGCAACACGTCTCAAAAAAGTTGGGACAGGGGCAACAAAAGGCTGGAAAAGTAAGTGTTACTAAAAAAAACAGCTGGAGGTAAATTGAGAACAGGTCAGTAACATGATTGGGTATGAAAAGAGTATCTTAGAGAGACTTTCAGAGGTAAAGATGGGCCAATGTGACAATCTCTTATCCAGTCTATGAAAAACTGTGTCTACAATTTGTGGAACAATTTCAGAATAATGTTCCTCAATGTAAAATTGTGAAGACTATGAATATCTCATCATCTACAAAACATAAAATCATCAAAGATGATAGAAAAAAACATCTCCAGAACTCTGTGAACACACTTCACCATGCCATCCACAAATGCTGGTTAAAGCTCATTTAAAATGGACCGAGGCAAAGTGGAAAACTGTTCTGTGGTCAGATGAATCGAAATTTGAAATTCTATTTGGAACCCATGGAAGCCGCATCTACTAAACTAAAGAGGACTTAACAGCCTTTTTATCAACGCACAGTTCAAAACCCTGCATCTGTGATCTGGGTGCATCAGTGCCTTTGGATTGGGCAGTTTGCATATCTGGAAAGGCACCATCAATGCTGAAAGGTATATACAGTGCCTTGCGAAAGTATTCAGCCCCCTTGAACTCTTCGACCTTTTGCCACATTTCAGGCCTCAAACATAAAGATATAAAACTGTAATTTTTTGTGAAGAATCAACAACAGGTGGGACACAATCATGAAGTGGAACGAAATTTATTGGATATTTCAAACTTTTTCAACAAATAAAAAA
>JAFFST010045126.1:179317-200041 GCA_022414735.1 Noturus placidus | reverse complement strand
ATTCAGAGATCCTCACTGAACTTCCGGAGAGAGTTTGCTGCACTGAAAGTAAAGGGGCTGAATAATTTTGCACGCCCAATTTTTCAGTTTTCTATTTGTTGAAAAAGTTTGAAATATCCAATAAATTTCGTTCCACTTCATGATTGTGTCCCACCTGTTGTTGATTCTTCACAAAAAATTACAGTTTTATATCTTTATGTTTGAGGCCTAAAATGTGGCAAAAGGTCGAAGAGTTCAAGGGGGCCGAATATTTTCACAAGGCACTGTACAGGTCTTAGAGCAACATATGCTTCCATCCAGATTCCATACCATCTCTACTTCTGATAGACTCTGCCTTTTACACTTTTTATACCCAATCATGTTACTCACCTGTTTCCAATTAACCTAAATAGTTGCAAAATATTCCTCCAGATATTACTTTTTAGTAACACTTACTTTTCCAGCTTTTTGTTTCCCCTTCCCAACTTTTTCGAGACGTGTTGTGGAAATCATATTCAAAATTACCTTATTTTTTCCCTTAAAAGGGTACATTTCCTCAGTTTAAACATTTTATATGTTTTATAGTTCTATTATGAATAACATATTGGTTTATGAGATTTGAAAATCATTGCATTCTGTTTTTAATTATATTTTACACAACGTCCCTACTTTTTTGGAATTGGGACACTGCTCAAAAAAAATAAAGGGAACACGGTGTTCCCTTTATTTTTGTGTTCCCTTTATTTTGTTCCCTTTATTATTTGATCAACATCATTAACCAATCTGATATACACTGCTCAAAAAAATAAAGGGAACGCTGTGTTCCCTGTATTTTTTTGAGCAGTATATATTATCTCACATACTGGATGGGAACTGTACATTTCAAGGTATAGTCAGCAATATCTCACCCTCCACCACAAGATTTATGCCCTCAAAACATATCTGAATGCAAGAGAAACAAATGTCTGATTGATTAATTTTTCCAGAGCCTGCGGTGCTACAGAGACCAGAGTTTTTCCACATATTTCTCTTGCATTAGCATTCAGGAGTATTTTAAGGGCATGGCAACTTTAAATACCCTGAGCTCACCTTTAAATGTCACTCCTGTCTACACTCCAGATAAAACTCCCAGCTTTTCCTGTAGTTTAACCATTCTGCATTTCCTATGTTCTTGTATGGTAATTATATTTGATCAACTAACTACTACTAATTAAAACATTGTTCTTTTTCACCTACACCTAACAAAAACAGCATTTAACATGACTGTAAACAATCTAACCCTTTTTAGACTCCGGCCTACAGCCTGTGTGAAGAAGAAGGCTGTATGTAGTGGAGGTTCCACCATGAAGCACCTGCCCATCTCTAAATGGCTCAGGCAGCTTGGTCTACCGCAGTACTGCACACTGTTTGATGAGGAATATGATGGAGTGGAGGTGAGATGCTCAAAGCTACATGTACACAGGTATACACATTGTGTGCAATCTTTATGAGGACTATACAGTGGTGAACTGGCAAATTCCATGACTTGGACCATTTTGCACTCATGTTTCCTATTGGTGTAAAAACCTTGAATTCAACTACGTACACTTGCCATTGAAATTTACAGTCTTCACAGACTTATTGAAATGGCAGGTGTTTGTGTTGAAAAGTCAGAAGATAAATCAAATACACAATACAATATTTTCCATATTTAAAAAGACCTCGCTACCAACAACATTCAATAGAACACCAAATCATACAAAACAACTGAATTAAAGGGAACAATCCATGGTTGTGTAAGTGTGCACATCCTTTGATAATGCATAGATTTTATATTTTATTTTATAAAGGCTGAGAGATTCAGAGTTAGCCATGGCCATTAGGCATATAAAAATATCAAAGGTATTGGATGAATCATGAAGCACTGAAAAGACTTTAATCAATATGTGGAGAAAATGTGGCACCACAGGGACATTGCCAAGATCAGGATAACCCTCCAAAGTTGATGGAAGGACAAGGAGAAAACTTGCCAGGGATTCACATGGCTGGGCTATGGGGTAGGATAACAGGATGGCAGCAATTTCTCCCAGAAAAGTACATCCAAGCTTGTCTACATCTTGCAAAATATATTTACAGTCTGATGAAACAAAGGCAGAATCTTCAGGCCTTGATTGTAAGGACCCATTAATAAGGCACACCTGGTGTTAACATTTGTCTCAAGTGAGCTAGTGGACAGGTGAGGCATTCACACCTGGCATTCCTAAACACATACATTTGTTTTCAGGCAGAAACGTCCCACGAATCCTAATTTATCCACCTTTATGGCCTTTTTCAAACATTTTGCTCACATGGTCTGCTAACAAAACTCATAAATGATTGGGAGGTGAGACAGCGACAAACTACAAACAGCAGCTGCTTTTGTCTCTGCTGTTATAGCATCATTCACCAATTTCCAAACAAGTCTTACAGTGATTACATATCTTATGTTGTCTGGGATACATTGAGATGCATTCAGGTTCACACTAAAAATGTGATGTGTCCTCGAGACACATTAGACCCCATTCACATCCATACATCACATCAGGATGCATGTTAATGATAGGTGTGAATGCCCCAAAAAGATACATTTGACAAAAAGACAATACAGCACATCATCCAAAGAATACCATATCTACTGTGAAGCATGGTGGTGGCAGCATAATACTTTGGGGCTGCTTCTCTTTAGCTGGGACAAGGTCTCTAATCAATGTTGATGGGATAATGACCAGCTCCAAATATTAAACTATTTTGGTACAAAACCTGCTGGCAGTGTCAAAAAACTGAAGATGAATTTCACCTTACTACATAATTACCAGAAACACACATTCATGTCAACCAAGGAATGGCATCAGGCAAAGGAAGTCTTGGAATGACCCAGAGCCCAGACCTCAATCCCATAGGAAACCCGTGGAATGACTCAAGAAGAGTTATGCAGATGAGATTCCTTGGCAATGTGAAGGAGCAAATTTTTATGTGCAAGGAATAGCAGAAGAAGCAGATTCTAGGTTTGTGAAGCTAATGGAGACTTGTTTACAAATATGTACTGCTGTAATAAATGCAAAGTGTGCTACCACAGTGTATTAGTATGAGTACACTTATGCAATCAGGGTGTTATTTTTTATTTGAATTGTTTTCCTAATAATTCGATTTTTTATTATTATTCTCTTGAATTTTATTGGTTTTAAGGTCACATTAAACTAAAAATTGTTGGCATGATTTTATATTAATTTCTGGATTTACATCACAAAAACATTCAATTTCTATAATGGTCTGTAAGGGTGTAACATTTTATAATCACCTTTGTGCCTAAGTTCAACCATGTTTGGCTCAGAATAATATGAGGGATTGAGTTGGACTGGAGCTATCCAAAGATCTTAAACACTAGCAGATTTCATACAAACTGTATAGCTGGAAGGTCTTATCTCTCCATCCAGCTCACACGCAGACATGCACGCACATATGCAGGCTAGGGAATTATATCTTTACGAGGGTTTACTATTTATTATCAGACCCTGGAATGGTCTAGCTATATTTCTATGCTATCTCTAGAGAGCTTAGTACTATCTTACCCCAGTATGAGTGAAATCTGCCAGCAAATCTTTGTTCAACATCATTAGGTCCATCCACAACCAACACTTAAGAATGGCAGACATGTTTTGCCTGTCTGCTTAATCTTCATTCATCTCAGCATGACCCTGAGCTTAACATGTAAAGCAAACTCTCACTCACTGTTGGAATGCGCTGTTATGATGATGGAGCCATCCAGAGATCGTAAACAGTAGCAAGCAGCAGAATTGGCCTACACACACACACACACACACACACACACACACACACACACACACATACACACATACATTCACACACAAGCATATGCTTTACTGCTCTTTTTTGGCATTCACTGTGTGTTGGCATTCAGAACCCATTCTACCCAACCATCATTGAGACAAAAACACAAGTGTTCAAGTTCAATGAGTTTGTTTGTCTTGGCAGTGTCAGGGCTTGAAATAGGAAGAGAGGTTCAAGCTCAGGCCCAAGAAGGAGATTTATAGTGAATGGATAATTGCTGTTACATTGATATGGAAAAAAAAAAAACATATGCTTTTGGTGTTCATAGTTATTACATCTCAGCATGTCTTCACACTTAGAGAGAAGACTAAAGTCCATACCCAGGATAAATTCTGGACTCTGGAGGTTTCAGAGAGGGTTTATTGCAGGTTTATTTTCACACAAGTGAATTTGTACCAAACAGTGGCTAGATTTCACAAGCCAGTTCTACTATATTCACAATTGCTGCCAAATTAAAGAGAAAACATCCTCTTATAGTTCATATCAATGCATATTTAACTGATATAGCATTTATTCAACTAGTGTTCATTGGTTTGGATGAAGCTGCCTATATATACAAAAATAATTCAGATTTTCAGTTCAGTTGTAGTTACTTGTGTTTGAATGGCGTCTTTGCTCCATGTGGTGTCTTCTGCAAAACACAGCTTGTCTTCTCCTGCCACGTTGCAGCTTTAAGTCATGATAATCAACACTTGGAGTGGATCACTTTCACAAATGGTGCTGTCCACACCCAAAGTTTACTTGGAGAGAACCCCAGAACACAGAGTGTTTTCACCTGGACCCAGTGACAGCTGATTGATATTAGATGGCAGGGCTAAAATTGAATATTTATCAGTAGCTTGACAATGAAACTATTAGAATAGCAGAAAAAAATAAACAGAAACATTGTAACCCTTCATTCAAACCAGAAACCATTAAATGTCCGTTTGTGTAATCTGTACTTTCATTGGATAATGTGTGGTTATTCTTTTTAGTTTCTCTTCCACTGGCATTTTGGGGGGGAAACGATGAACGAATAAATAACCCAACTCAATTATGTTCTTTACACGATAGGCTGCATTATTCTACACCATAGAATAGGAAGAAATCAGCCCCAGGCTTCATATTATTCTATGTATTTTTCTTAAAAGCATTGTTTACACTGTTTTCTGTGCTCTCACAAAAATCCAAAATATTCTGCCTTAAGACAATTCTTAACTGCAAATGATTTGATGTGGATGTCAAAAATTCAAGGTTATATTGATGTCTTTTTATCTTTAAAAGACAGGGGGTCTCTGCCCTGCTAGCACATACCATCTGTCCCTGCCTGGACTATACCCATGTTCAAAATATCTTGCACATTCAGTCAAAATTTACTGAACTCTCAAAATTCCTAGATAAATACTGAAAATTTGTAAATGTGCTAATTTGACTGACAAATTGCAAAAACATCTAGGGACCATGTTGACATCATGTGCAAACAAGGGAGAAGAAACAACACGTAAATGCAATTTATTAAAAAACGAGTTATTATTACATAATTATTCATTATTTTGGTTTCATAAATCACACATGTTTCAATTAACCTATTGACACTACCTTGCACTTTTCAGTTTTAGGTAGAAATTGTACATATTGCATACTTCAAAGACATATTGCTCACTTGAAACACCTATTCACTTTGTCATGGTTATGCTGGATTTGGCTTAACTACGTTACCCACAGGATCATGTCACATGACTATTTGCACCTGTTTCACTTTTTGGTTTAATTAAGCACTAGTATTTCAAGTCACATCTTGTACAGCACTAGGTGTCTAGCTTTTGTCTTTCGTTGTCGGTTGTTGTCATGTAATGCTCTCTAGTCCAAGTATGTCATGATAGCTTGAAACCATAGTTCGTGTTTTATTGTCTAAGTTTGCGTTGTCTGTGTCATTTGTTTCTCCTTATTAAAATAGTATTCTGCATTCGCATCTGCCTCCTCTGCAAATCCATGAAGTACTTGTTGATCCTGTTACTGTATCCTACATCAGAGTGCACATTTTTAGTAAATTATTGTCACAGTGCAAATGAACACAGGTCAAAAAATAAAGGGCAATTGTGAAAATAGGCAAAACATTTAAAACCTTGCATCTTGCTGAGTCCTGCACTGTGTCATGGGTTTTGGACAGAAAATAGGGAAGCAGGGTTTTTTGGGGGCAGATTATTTCTAGGCAAAGCTGACGCTGAAAGATGGTTCACTCGGTACTCTTGGTTCCTCTCTGTCTGAGTCAGAGGGCTACTTTTAGCAGGAGAGGTCATGTTTGTCAGCTGCTGTCTGTGCTGCAGTTAGTCACTCACTCTAGTCAATACAACCTGTATTTTACCTTTGTTAATCATTTCTGACAATTTACACTGTTTTTTTTTAATGAAACTCTTTCAGGTCGCATTGAACAAGACATCAACTCCTCTTGATGTTCTTCTTGCCCTTCTCCGTCTTCTTTTAATTTGTCACTTTTTCTTCTAAATAGACTTCAGTTAAATGCAGAGCTTGAGCAATAAATTTTGTTTTATTAGCCTCTACCACCTGGCTCACACACACACACATCACGTCCATATTTACACTGAAGACCAGGTGGCCTGTGTACAGTGCCCTCATAAAAAATATTTTCTTGCCTTAACAATTTACAGTAAACTCTCTGAATAACCATTTACTGTCCTCACCACAGTTTATCCAGAGACAGTTAAAGTATAACATTTTAAAAAACACAGCTAACTTCCAATTTAAATGAAATGCTTCTATTCACTGACAGCTAAAGATTTTTTGCGATTTTATGCTGCTCGTTGTTAAACTCTAGATAAAAGCATAGCTAATTTATGGACGTCTTATCACTTCTGTAATGAATCTGCAGCACCACACTGCAGACCCTGCACGAAGCAAAGTGCTAATGCCCATTAGTGCAGGAAGCAGACAGGGAGAAAGAAGAAAAGCAGACACTATTTGTACCTGGGTAAAAATAAGAATGTGTACTGTTTGCACTAACAAACTAGCCTCCTGGTTTTAAATACACAGTAAAGTAGCAGTATCTTGCTAGCACATTTTGCTACTAGGTTTATTTACACAATGCAATTTTAGCCTGGCAATTGTTAACTTGTTAGAAACTTTTGCTAACTGTCAATGTCCGTTACATAGTGATGGAGAGGTAACATTAGTTAAAACAAATTAACTAGCTAGTACGCTAGTTAGTAGTACCACAGGGTTGCTAAAATACTATGCTGTGTAAACAGTACAGTAAGCAAAAAGGACTGAAAAAAAGCTAATAGTGATTTGATTAAGTGTGAAATTTTATGGCTCAGCTTTCTTTGCTTACTTTTTTCTTGTGGAAATTGTCTTATGTAGCCAATTTAGCCAGGCACAGCATGTGCAGTAGCTTCTGAATGGTTAAGAGAGGAGGGAGAAGCTCGTGTAAGATTAATGACAGAGAAAAAAAACATTCCACCAGTTTCTTGATAGCAACGTGAAAGTGATAACTCTAAACTAATGCATTACCAACGTCTTGTTGTGGAATCTGAAAAAGTGATTTGAAGTAAAGACTGATCATGACAAGGTCATTGTTTGGCCTGTGATAAGTCCAGCTTTAATGAGTGTTGCCTTGCTGTGCTAATTAGATAAAAAGTAACTGAAAAGTATCAAACTTTGGCCACATACTGAAATGCTCAATCTGTCTAAACAGTATTCTTCGTCTTGAAAACCTCAGCTTGTAACAAACACAAACTTTGCTACAATGTAAAGTAGTGTATACAGTACACAGAAAAAGTAGTGAGAAATTATACTTAATAAAAAGTATAGCTCATTTACCATTAACTAGCCAATTATGATGGCAACTGGAAATTGTTTAAACAGTTAATAGCTCTGAATGTTTTCTCTTGGTTTGAACCCTGGGTTTCACTGTATTTGTTGCTAAAAAAGGATAAACCAACATGAAGATCAGTCTATGGGAGAAAAACAACCCATTTTGATGTTGAGAAACGAGGGAAAATCAACCAGTGCCACTGCACAAGCATTGGTCATAGCCAGTACAACAATTTGGAATGTCCTGAAAATGAAAGAACCCACTTGTGTACTAACAGTCAGACATGGAACTGGTTGGCTAAGTAAAATAAAAGCAGTTGATGACAGAACCATTGTGAGAGCTGTGAAGAAAAACCCAAATACAACAATCAGTGACATCATCACCAACCTCCACGGAGCAAGGGTGAAGGTATCAAAATCAACCATTCGAAGAAGACTTTGAGAGCATATATAGAGGCCACAAGACGCAAACCACTCATCAGCATTAAGAATCAGAAAGCCAGAGAAATGACAAGATTAACCTCTATCAAAGTGATGGAAAGGCCAAAGTGTGGAGAAAGAAAGGATCTGCACATGATCCAAAACATAGAAACTCATCAGTCAAGCATGGAGGAGGTATTGTCATGTCTTGGGCTTGCACTGCTGCTTCTGAAACAGTGTTCACTTAGCTTTATTGATGATACAACTCATGATGGTAGCAGCAGAACTAATTCAGAAGTCTACAGAAACATTATGTCTGCCAATTTAAAGAGAAATCTATTTGTGGGAATGCAGCAAGACAATGATCCAAAACACACTACCAACACAACAAAGAACTTCATCAGGGAAAACATTTTAGACTGGCCAAGTGAATCACCAGACTTTAACCCACTTGAGTATGCATTTCACCTCCTGAAGAGGGAGAAACCCCCCATAAAAACAACAACTGAAAGAAGCTGCAGTATAAGCCCGGAACAGTAACACAAAGTAAGAATGTAACCGTTTTGTGAAGTCAGTAGGTCTTTGGCTTGATGCAGTTATTGCAAGCAAGGGATATGCAACCAAATACTAAGTGTTATTTACTTTAAGGTACTTTAAGACTGTTCTAATAATTTTGCTCACCTAAAAATTGTGTGATGTACCACCAAAGACACTATATTCTAAGTTAGTTAACACATGTATATGTAAATATCAGAAAATTAAAGCTGAAATTCTGATCTATTGTCTCATATTCATCTTTTGATCTCAAACTCTTCTGTGTACAGCAAAAACAAAAGAATTGGCCTTATCATTCCAATACTTTTGGAAGGGACTGTTACTGCATAGTGTGGCATGAGATCACAGCGAATGACAAATTGGCATGATTCTTGATAGTTTCTTTTTCTACATTGATGAACTTTATTGGATGCTTTAAAAAGAAATGGAGTGAAAGTCATTTTTAAAAATGGAAATATACTGTAATTAAGCATGAGTACAAGCATTCAATTTCAATAACTTTCAAGTAAAGTATAAATACCCCAAAAGTGATACTTACAGTGAGGGAAAAAACTATTTTATCCCCTGCTGATTCTGTAGGTTTGCCCACTAACAAAGAAATGATCAGTTTATTTAGGTTTATTTGAACACTGAGAGACAGAGTTGATGCCAAAGAGCTCCATTTTGGTCTCATCTGACCACAACACTTTCACCCAGTTGTCCTCTGGTTGTCAGATGAGACCAAAATGGAGCTCTTTGGCATCAACTCAACTCGCCGTGTTTGGAGGAGGAGAAACGCTGCCTATGATCCCAAGAACACCATCCCCACCATCAAACATGTAGGTGGAAACATTATGCTTTGGGGGTGTTTTTCTGCTAAGGGGACAGGACAACTTCACATCAAAGGGACAATGGACGGGGCCATGTACCGTCAAATCTTGAGTGAGAACCTCTTTCTTTCAGCCAGGGCATTGAAAATGAAAAGTAATTACTAAGTCATTACCAAGTACTAAGTCATGTTTTGCAGAGGGGTCAAATAAATATTTCCCTCATTAAAATGCAACTCAATTTATAACATTTTTACATGCGTTTTTCTGGATTTTCTTGTTGTTATTCTGTCTCTCACTGTTCCAATAAACCTACCATTAAAATTATAGACTGATCATTTCTTTGTTAGTGGGCAAACGTACAAAATCAGCAGGGGATCAAATACTTTTTTCCTTCACTGTATGTATATTAACGATGTACAATTACATAAGAATTTTCCACCCCAGCATATTTATTTTTATTATACTTATACAAAGTAGAAAGTAACACTCTACACGCCTGAAATTATGGAAGTATCAACAGTAATCACCAAAACAAGCTGGTGAGTCGACTTAGCATTTTTATACACTAGCTTAAAAGGCAATAAAAAGACTTAAAAATTAAATTGTCCAGTGCTTGTGAAGTGTCTCTTATCAGAGTTGACTGCACAGAAAACGTGTGAGTTGCATTTTGGTTTGAGGCTGGTTTTAATCATCGCTTGTTAAATGCAGCTGTGATCTGGGAAGAAAGAAGATACACAATGGACCCTTACCAGCACAGCACACTATCTGCTCCTTCTGTCTTTCTTTTTCTAACCAAACAAGCCTGAAAAAACAGAACATGATGAATGCGGGTGGGGAAAATGGCAGAATAGTTGTTGATAGCAAAGATTCAGCTGGGTTGTGATGGGAGCTCATGGAGCTTGTGAGATAAGATGCACAATGAGGCTAATGCAGCATAAATCTGTTTCTCCAGCATAAGATCAACAGCATCTACAGTTCACTGCACCATTTTGCTATGACAAAACCTACAAAGACAGCGTGGGACCAAGTGCAAGTCTTTTCAGAGTAATTTTATGATGAACTTCAGCTTGTAGGAATCAACCAATTAAAATAAGCCTCTTTGGACATAATCTTTGGATATAATTTGTATTTAAAATAGTTAGTAGAGGTTAGTACTTTTCAGAATTCATCATTTTAAACCAAGAGTGTTTTGGTGATTAAACGTTTTTTGGATGTTCAGCTGTTTGTGAACGAGTGTGAGGCATGTGTCTGTAAAACCACCTACAATTAAACTTCTCTTGTTTGTCTCACCAGGGAACATAGATAGACGGAGTATTATATAAACAAAGCAGCAACCTTTTTTTCTTTATCGCAGGCAGCAAGAATTTACTGTTGTTGGAACTCAGAGAGGCAGGACACATGGAAGTAATGACAGACTACTGGCTTAACTTGCTTATTTAGCAGTGTTTTTAACAGTGATCAAAGTTAGTGGTGCATGGTGCCAGGTAGACTTCAATAATACCAAACCATCTATTCCCTGTAGGACCTGTTGCACTTGACAGAGATGGACTTGTTGGAGTTGGGGGTTCACAGTCGACTCCATCGCATCCACATACTTTCAAGCATCCAGGTTTTGCAAGAGAGAGAGACCAAAAGAGGTCAGTATCACCATCAGGCCAACACCTTTCTCCATGCCCGACTGAGAAGGTAAGGCTATCCCTGCATCCCAATTCGTCTACTTATTCTACATACTAAAAGTATGTGCACTTTTTTTGTGTGAAGAAAAAGTACATACAGTTGAGTGTGTAGCAAAAGAGTATGCAAGGACTAGGACATGAAAACACTTCATGAAACGGAAGAGAACGTTGTTGCCTGGAAGAGAACACTGTCATTGTAAACAAACTCCTCTTTGCATTTCAGCTTTTCCTCCTTATATATTTTCTACTATATAATTTAATTTGCCAGTTCCTTGATTTATTTTTCCACATTTTATTTACACCTTTCTAAATTGCATGCTTGAATTCAGTGAAGCAAACCAACATAAAACGGAAGACATTGTGAGCAATATTAGCTGAAAAAGTGTCCATGGATCCAAAAATCTACCAGAAATAGTAGACCATATGGGTACCTTTTGGGATACTCATTTCAACATACTACAATTTGGGACATTCTGATTCTCATCTCGGATGCTATTTAGTACGGATAGTATGCCAATTGAGATGCAGGGTATATGTGTGTTTCCACTGTAGTTACCTTCTTTAGGAACCTCAGGAGCTTCAGGTACAGTCATTGGGTTGGTGGGTCAATTGCTGACTGAAAACTACTGGGGTAGAGCATGCTGTACTGGAGCGTGGAGGAAGCAAGTGTTAGCCTTCACTCTCCTTGGTTGGTAGCTGTATGATAAGGGAGATCTGGCTGGTGGGTGGGAATTGGAAGTTTACCGAATGGGGAGAAGTCAAACAAAGGATCTTTAGTCAGTCCTGCCAGGATTTTGCGATTTTGTGATTGCAGAAATAAATGCAAAATCAAGGACACTCCACAATATTTGGATGAGATTGAAAATGTTTTAAATTATCACAGATTTTCTGCAGATTTGGGCCAAGACACATCATGTGATGTGCATCACAACGTGCATTCAGCCAAAGCCTTTTACAATTCACATCCGCCGAACCGGAGTACAGCTAAAAGGCCTCATTTACCAACAAAAGTCATTGTGAAAAACAATTTTGTGCAATTGCAATTTCATCAAATCAAGTAGTTTTATGCAAAAAAACAAAGCACAAAAAAACTCCTCAAGTTGCATCGCATGTTTTTAAATAAGCTGCAGAAAAAGCAAGCATTTCTGGCCGCAACAATTACAACAAAAACTCTGTGAAATCCTGTAGGGACTGATTACACCCTGACAGTCATAGGCTGCCCAATACAAACAACTGAAGAAAGACAGAGATTGTAGGAATGCCAAAGACAGAGAGAGGGGAATCAGTGACACATCCCAACTGGGAAGGAGATGATAACTCCTGCTTTTGTTTAGTTTAGCCTGTGATTTTGGGGGTGAAGCTTGTTTGGGTGAGAATGGGGACGGCTGTGCTTGTGTCTATACACTTCTGAGGTCACTAGACATATTGATATAGAGTGTAAGGAAAGATCTGGAAAAGATAGTTTTTATTTTAATCCTACACACATTGAACCAAGGTCATGCAGAAGTCTATCTTGTGACAACTAATCATATGACTGTGTTCAGTGTGGCTCATAGACCGATCACTTACTGCACATTTACACACAGTCTACTAAATGGTTATGGATTTACTTTGACTGTGAATTAAGGCATATGTCTAATACTGGAACCTTTCCCGGAACCCAGACTGTTTTCTGGAAGGTTAGATTTCTAATTTAAGTTAGAAGGCTAATTTCAGTTTGAGGAACAAAAACACTTTATTTATTTTTTTAAAGTTACATTTAGCACTCTAAACAGTCAGTACAGGATTGTATTTGTTATTGTTGCTGCCAAAAATGCTTGATTTTGCTGCTGCCTTTTTAGAAGTTTGCAATGCGCAGATTTTTGTGCTTTGTGTATAGAAAACTACTTGAATTGGAAGCGAAATTGCATAATTGCATTTGCGCAAAAGGTCTTTCACAGTTATTTTTTGTAGGTAAATGAGACCTTTTAGCTGTACACATGTTTGACTCTTGTGAATTGAAGAGGACTTTGGCTGAATGCACGTTGTGATGACATCATATGACATTTCTTGGCCCAAAATTACAAGCTCCTCCAAATATCATGGCGTTTGCTTGATTTTGTGTGTTAATTTATGCGATTGCAAAATCGCAAAATTCTGGAGGAACTGTATAATGGCTGCATTAATTTATCTTGAAGAGGAGAGACACTAGCTGGCCAAGGGCATAACCATGGTATGGACATTGGGGGGGTTCAAGCGCTAACCCTCCCCCGGGAGGATGTACACGTGATTGTACCGTTAATGGTCAAAAACTGGAACTGACGTTAGCCTAGATATTTAGGTGTCTAGTTTCTTACTGTTTGAATAAAAGCTGCTGTCTCCATTTCTTACAGACCGAGCTGCTAAAATACATCACTGAACTTGTGTTGAGTTTGGGCCAAACCAAGTGTACAATTGGAGGGGACACACACACCGATTCCCCTTAACAAACATGAATATATTAAAAAAAGAATAGACATAAATAAATAGATAAATAAAATAAATAGAATAGATGAAGAAAAGACAGGTCCGTTGGCAGGGCAAATTAAAGCGGAACATATAGAAAATATTTTCACCTGTATATTGGGGGGACAGACTGGTATTTCCTCAACATTCGGGGGGCCACGACCCCCCCAAAAACTGCGTGGTTATGCCCATGTTTACGGCAAACACGAGAGTTCGGCTACGTCCCAAACTGCATACTTGCCTACTATAGGCCTGTAGTGGGGGAAAATACATGTATCTCGGCTACTATATATACGGTAAATACACATTTTGAGACGCAGCCCACTGCTTCAAGCAGTTGTCTATTAGCACGTATAGCATGACAAATAATTAAGTGCACTTAAGGCGTACGTAAAAAAATAAAACAAAAACACCCAAAACTATATACGATACCATAACGAATACGAACTGTATGTTGAGACGTGAAATTCTTGAGGGGCGTCGGACGGCGTGGCACGTTGACGTAATGATGCAGGCTGTTAATTTATTTATGTTCTATAACATGTAAAACAGGTACATGACAGGAATATTCTAAAAGTGACTCATGTAAACACCTTAATCACATTATTATCTTACTCAGCGTAAGGTCAAGTGTGTCTGTGTGGATAAAGGATATGGGGCTGTATCAACAGGGTTTAGTTAAGAAAACTATCCAGTGGAGTGCAGAGATTGTGTGTGTGTGTGTGTGTGTGTGTGTGTGTGTGTGTGTGTGTGTGTGTGTCTGCATTTTCCCTTGACGCCATCTCAGCCTGCTCGGAGGTCTTCATCAGAAAAAAGTGTAATTAGGTGTTGTGCTAGGATTTCAGGACAGAGCGGCATGAAAGAGATACGAGTGTGGAATTATGCAGCATGCTGGAATTAAGATCAGACAGAAGCCTAGTTGGCATCAGTGCCCAGGGAACACACAGTAACACTACACTGATGAGTTTACTGTCAACACGGACAAGGTGTCAAGCAGGGGCTTGTTTCCACCAAATGTGTGTACGGTGCATTAACATGCAGACACACACATACCCACACACATAGCTGTTAAGGAGCATGAAGGAGGACCTGGCACACGTTTGTAGATTTTAAACTCCTCTCCCCTCGAACCTCACATTTACTGCAGCCTAAGGGTTAATGTCCTGTGTGTGTAATTACACACACACATACACACACACACACACACACACACACACACAAACACACACAAACACACACTGACATGCTGAAACTTGTTTGCCTGCATTAAAGTCTCCAAAGTTTTAGCTATAGCAGCTCGAGCTGCATTGACAGATACACACTTGTTGTGTTATGATTCGGATCAGCGCTCTCTAAAGGTTTCAGACAGAGGAAGCACAGACCTTCTAACTTCTCGTAATTTTTTCGCTTTGCACACTATTTGTGTAAAAAATTCCCACAACAATTTGAACAGACTTATATTTTAAAAATCTACACTAACAACAACAACAAAAAAATAAAATCACAATCTTAGTTTTTTTAGACTATAAGAACTTGTGAGAAAATGTGAAATCTCTACCTAATGCGGTTTCTGCTTATTTCACATTGAATTGATCTCTGTCACACTGGATATGTACCAAAGTGCATACCATCATTCTGAGTAGCTGGTCACTCCACTATATAAACTGTTATGTTGCGATGCATTATGTTAACTTAATAATTCATAAACCTTGTATGCAAATTGGGACAATGCACAATATTGTGTCTAGAAACAGAATAAGTATGAAGAGTCTGCAGAAATGCAGAGAAATGTTGCAAATACACTTCTGAACTCTATAACAAACCATTTGCAAAGGATTTCACAAAAACATTTCACAGATGTTGTCTGCGTGTATGAAATTGTTGAAAAGGCAAGCTAATGAATATTAATGAGCATCGGGCAATCTAGTTTATGAATATTAATGCCTAGCGAGTAGTGTCATTGAGTTGTAGAGGTTGAAAATGGAATATTACAATAATATGTTTTTAAAATTTCAAAATTGTTTAGAGACATATATGCCTGAAAATGATAAGCTATAGGATCTTTTATAATATAGGATCTTATAATCCTCTAAAGATACAGAACTCTGAGTTTTCTTCAAAGCTGTGCTTGTTTTTGTGCAGAGAGAGGATCGCTCCTATTGTTTTTCATGAGAACGGTCTGAGGAGTCAACAGGAGGTCTGACTGAACTAGCTTTGACACCTTTAACAGCTCATCCTGAATGCTGCTCCACCTAGCCTCACATCCTGTGAGAAATGCTAACGCTGTCGACACAAAAGTGTCTCAGGAGCCGCGTAGAACAAACAGCTCCTGTAGCTTCCCAGGTGTCTTTGGATGAGCAATCAGAGGTCAACGTGGTTTCTGAGGCGACTTCCTCCCAAAACAAATGATAATGGCATTGTTGTGGCGGTTTCTTCATTCAAGGCTAACCACTACTGCATTTCCATATCAACCATAGTTTGGATATTTTTTTTTTTTGTTCACAGTGGTTTTACATTTTTTATCAAACTACTACGAACACCCAGGTGCATCACTGAGAATTACAAAAACACATCCAGATTGTGGGAACATCTATAAACGTATATTAAACACACTCGTAAAAACCAGTCATAAACAAAGGCATGTATACAGTATGAGGAAGTTCAAATTATCTTACAGTGCAGACTAGCTCTTAACATGCAGTTTCTTTTTTTCAGTGCCACATGTATGAATAGAGAGCCAAGCCAAGTAATCTTGGCTTGCTTTAAAATATGTGGCTCATGGCTATAAGTGTTACTTGCACACACCAATTAGAATTCATTCATCTCTG
Organism: Noturus placidus; assembly: GCA_022414735.1. NCBI lineage: Eukaryota > Metazoa > Chordata > Actinopteri > Siluriformes > Ictaluridae > Noturus > Noturus placidus. Next base: position 183,613 of record JAFFST010045126.1, on the reverse strand, counting down.
ATGGGTGTAAAATGTACCCTTAAAGAGGCACTTGTTATGGCTCCTACCCTGCTATTTTTACAGATTGCAGATTTGTAAGCTTAAGTGGCAGCTTTTGCACATTGCCTGTCTAGTGCCAAAAATATTTCTGACCTAGACAAATGGACTAGGTCCATTTGGTCAAAAACCTAGTCTTTATAAAAAATGGATGCAGTGTTTAATTTGACAAACTGAAGCAGTGGTTGCTCAGCAGTCAAGGTACTGCACTAATGACTGGGCAGTCAGAGAGCGGCTGATAGCCCTCTACTGCTCTAATACTTGTGTGTTTTGTTCAAAGTAAATGAAAAAGTCTCAAATCTGTCTTTTAGGTTGGATATGTCAAAGCATTCATTTAGCGGTCGGAATGTCATTGAGTATATCTACATGTTTAGTTTAGTTAATGTTAGTTACTGATCAATTCCTAAATATCTAGTGAGTCATTTATTAATTTGTTTAGTCATATTAAACAAAGAAGAATCAAACTAAAGTGTCTCTCTCTCTCTCTCTCTCTCTCTCTCTCTCTCTTTCTCTCTCTCTCTCTCTCGCTCCCTCTACGTCTCTCGCTCTCTCTCTTTCTCTCATCTTTTATTTTTCGGGATGTTCCTTGGGCGTGCGGTTTCCTGTCGTCTTTACTGGCACGCTGGGTGTTAGGTTGAAAGGGTTCTCTGCCACTTCCAGTCCAGTTCTTAACATAAACAGTTAACCTGCTCTTCATGTCCAATTTAATAAAGCCCTTGTGTTTTTGTGAATCAAGCATCCCTTATGGAAATATACAGAGTGTCCCAAATGTCTCAATACATAGGGGAAATGAACATTTTTTGCAAAATGTCTTCCAGATTTTTTCACACTTACATTACATTATATATATATTTTTAATTTCAGATAGCCTTTATTAAAGGCATTGTTGCATATTGAAATCATTCTCATGGCTGGATCGGGAAGCTGTCACAAGGTTACGACGGACTTGAACAGGAACCATGGCGAGCAAATCAAATACGACACTATTGCCAAACTTATTAACAGATTCAAAAAGACTGGAAGTGTTGCGGTCCAACCGAGAAGTGGACGTCCACGAACATACACTGAAGAAGGCACAACATAAACATGGCAAACATGACTTTTACGACACCCTGCAGTACACTTTACTACATGTTTTAATGTTTTAAGTACAATATATGTACAATAAATTATATCATAGAATACTAGGGTGTTCTATATAATTTTAATGTTTTAAGTAAATATACACATGAAATCATAGAATACTAACATGTATTATTTTATATACTATAAAGTACTTCTATACTTTTTTTGGACAAAATATATAGCTGTAAGTAAATCTATTATAGGTTTTAGCTTGATATGTTTAGTACACTAGCCATATGCTTAAGATATATGATGAAGACTGCCATACTTGGGATGAAGCTGCAAAACTGTTTTAAAAATATTTATTTGGTGGTTTGTTTAATTATTCATATAGCACATTTAAAGGAAAAGTTTCAGCCAAAATGCTGCATGTATGAATTTGAATAATCAAAAGCTCTTCTCTACATATAAAGGAGTGTGTTCAGGACACATTTCCATATTTCCTGGATTACAATTTGTTTGCATAAAAACATAACAAACAAATTGGTTTCATAACCATATCCCTTACTGGCATAGTGGTGCAATTACATACAAAATAGTGGCACCTTAGAGCATACACCTTATAGGGTCCTCTGTTTGATCATGAACTGCAGAGTTTTTGTCTATATTCTCTCTGTGTTCACGTGGGTGTTTTCTGGGTTCTCTGATTTTCTCCCAGTGTCCAAAAAGATTGGATTCCTCTGCGGTAAGATTGTAGATGTGAATGAATGTGAGAAAGTGGGGCGGTTTGTGGCCCAGGTGGTAGGTCCACTAATCGTAGGGTTTGCGGTTCAATTCCCGGCCCATGTGACTCTACATACTGAAGTGTCCTTGGGCAAGACACTGAACCCCTAGCTTCTCCCAATGGCAAGCTAGCACCTTGCATGGCAGCTCTGCTACCATTGGTGTGTGAGTGTGTGTGAATGGGTGAATGAGACACAGTGTAAAGAGCTTTGGAAAAAAAGCGCTATATAAGTGCACCATTTAGCATTTTACCATTTAAAGTGTGTATGCATGGTGCCGTGTGAAGTACTGGTGTTCTGTCCATGATGAATTCTCCTGCATTGCTCCTAAGGTTTTCTGGATTTCAACGAATGAAAGGTTGATGGTAATTCATGCGTTTACTACTGTCTGGGATTTACCCAGAATGCATGAGCTTGGTGCCCTTATCAGACTCGTGATTTTACAGATCCCACAGTGAAGGCCACTGCAGATACCTTCAGCAAGCACTCTTGTTTATTTGACAAATGTCACCTGTGGATGTAGGGTATTAGTCTTTAGACAACAAAACATGGATAACAGTCATGGACTATCCAAGGCCATGTATGAGGACTTGGGTACTCAGCATGCCAGCTGATATCATCCTCACTGAGACTGACATCCATCTTTTCAACTGTTCATTGAGTAGCATAGGTCATAGTTATCCTGTTTCAGGATCAGCCTGGCTTCTGACCATATAGGGACAACACATCTCACTCTGTCCATGTATCAGCTCTAAATATGAGCTCTGATGGCTTTCCTGTCCATCGCCATGGGCACCATATGAGAATGGTAGATAGGCATAATCCTGCTGACAGCATTGTGGTAATGTGAGAGGGAGGATGATGTTCAGTTATGTTAGTCATGTGAGCTGTCATTATTTACTGGCGGAAAACATCAGCCATAAGGAATTTATTCCACACTGTATCACCACAAGGAACAAAGTCAAAGATAAAGTCAAGTAACTTCTTGTATTTTTACCCAAAGGAGGGCATATTTTGTTCGTTCACATAGATTAAACGAAAAACAGTTTTTGAATAACTAATGATCGCGATTATAGTGCCATAATAGCTTATAAACATGAAAACAAACTTTAAACTGAATTAAGATGCTTGCAGTAATGATTTCCTTTACAGTAACTAAAATCTGATCTTATATACGTATATACTGTTTATTGTGAGGAGATGAGAATTACTTTCAGCTGAAAATATTTCACAAAAATAACAGCATCGTTTATGTTTTGTGAACCGATAAATCGCTCTTTCCTTTAGCCTTGGGCAGGGCACAGGAGACAAGCACATACTGTGAGTTTCCTCCCTGGAATGAAAACACGCAGAAGGAGATGGTGAGAGACATCACAGGAAACCGTGCGTAGTAGAAACTGACTTCCGCTCTTACTGTTCTGCTTGATTGTCACTGAAATTGAGCATTGGCAGCAGAAATGAGTAATCCAAAGCAGATAACAGATTTGAGTTAGGACTCAGTGTTAATTAGTGACAGTGAGATTCCAGAGGTGCAGTCTGCATAAAAGGTTTAAATAGAATTGTAGAATGAGGGTCAAATAGATTTATAGCACCAAAAACGGCAAGAGGTATCGATGTGCTTTTGCCATTGTACAAAGGATAAAGAAAGTCTACACACCCCTGTAAAAATTGCAGGGATTTGTGACGTAAAAAAAAGAAAGAAAAAAAAAAACAGATAAATCGTGTTAGATTGTTTTCCACCTTTAATGTGATATACAGTATCTCACAAAAGTGAGTACACCCCTCACATTTTTATAAATATTTGATTATATCTTTTCATGTGTCAACACTGAAGAAATGACACTGCTACAATGTAAAGTAGTGAGTGTACAGCTTGTGTAACAGTGTAAGTTTGCTGTCCCCTCAAAATAACTCAACACACACACATTAATGTCTAAACCGCTGGCAACAAAAGTGAGTACACCCCTAAGTGAAAATGTCCAAATTGGGCCCAAAGTGTCGATATTTTGTGTGGCCACCATTATTTTCCTGCACTGCCTTAACCCTCTTGGGCATGGAGTTCCCCAGAGCTTCACAGGTTGCCACTGGAGTCCTTTTCCGCTCCTCCATGACGACATCAAGGAGCTGATGGATGTTAGAGATATTGTGCTCCTCCACCTTCCATTTGAGGATGCCCCACAGATGCTCAATAGGGTTTAGGTCTGGAGACATGCTTGGCCAGTCCATCACCTTCACCCTCAGATTCTTTAGCAAGGCAGTGGTTGTCTTGTAGGTGTGTTTGGGGTCGTTACAATGCTGGAATACTGCCCTGTGGCCCAGTCTCTAATCAAATATTTAAAATGTGAGGGGTATTATACTCACTTTTGTGAGATACTGTAGCAATCTTTTGTGTGTGTGTGTGTGTGGGGGGGGG
>JAFFST010045126.1:161381-179218 GCA_022414735.1 Noturus placidus | reverse complement strand
GGTGGGGGGGGGGGGGTGTTTGTTGGGGGGAGGGAGCAAGAACTTAGAGAAAACATAGAAAAACAGCTCATTGTTGTTGTGGTGAAGCTTTATTTAACATTTTGAGTGTCTTTGCTTTGTGATAGTCAGAGGTAAATCTGTAACTTTAGGCTTTCCACCATGGGAGAGTCTTCAGAAAGGAGGCCTTTGCGTTTTCTTTTTGTTTTATTAACTTCAAGAGAGAGGGCAAAAAACAGAGGTTGTTGAGAGAATGACTGTTTATAATGCCATCCATAAAAAGAAGTGATAATAGGAGCTATACCAGATAAAATGTGACTATAAATGGTTAAAATGTATTAATGAAATTAAATTAAATATTATGATAAGCATGAATCATTTTACAATAACAGCACACCCCTTCATGTTTTATTCCTTATTCATCCTTTTTCAATATACAGGTCAATCAATTGGAAAGTAATGTAAGGCAGGTTCAGATTTTTATTTAGACATGTTTTACATTACAGAAAACAGTGTAAAACAATTACACTGCATGTAAAACCTAAAAGTTTGAATGTGGCACAGATTGCTTTCTATGGTTTAGAATTTAGTGAGAGGGCAGTGTCCCGTCCTACTCCCTCATGCTGGAATACATTTCTGAAAGGCTTACTGGTGGACTAGCCAGGCGCTCTGGCTCTGCGTTCAGGTGCCTGAGGAGATGCAGTTTATGAGATTGAAGCATAGAAGGGGAGAGAGAGAAATAACTGTACTCTGTCACTGACAGGCAGGGTCACATCAGAGAGCAACAGGATTTCAGCTCTCCTCTATTCGTAATACACATCCCTCATTGTGGGGGTTATGGAAAAAAAGTGGTAGAAACTTTTGTTTTAAATACATGTAGTCAGAGCAGTAGATTGATATTATCATTGCTCTGCTGTGACTTCTGTGGCGTCTGACACTAATCTCAATTTTCATGAACGTGTCTCCAGCTGACTGATGAAAATGAGTTATGGGACTTCATGGAGTCGAGGCCGATCTATGCAGTAACATAAGCCGATTCATCTATATCCAGATGTTGTTTTCAGTCTGCCATTGTCCGATGTATGCTACATCTAGTAATGAGTGTGTTTGGTGCTAATGTTACATGTTAGGCATGGGTTCTCAAGGTTTTCATAGCCAGGGATCTATTTAACTGTCATTGTTGCCCAAGACAAATTTCCCTCACGGGACAATAAAGTTTAACTAACTAACTAACTAAAATTAATTACATATATATGTACAATAGGATTTTCGCTATGTAAAGCTTTTTTATTCCTGGTCCACACTGACAATATTTATAGGCTTTTTATTGTTGAGTTACTGAGGTTTGAATTAAATACATTCAATTCAAGTGACCAGTGACCAAATAACTACAATTCAGTAATATATTTAGAATTATGATTCAGCTATATTTAAGCTCAATGTGAACAGGAATGAAAGTTAAAAAAAAACACATCTAAATAAATAAGAGTGCATTCCTTAGATCAGAGATTCCCAACATTTGTGCAACCCAAATCAGGCCAGTGTGTGGGAGGTGGAGAGAAAAGGAGAGGAGCGGGATCAGTTACTGTGATAATGTGATTGATTATTATTTATTGTTGGAGATAGTGATAGTCATACATACAGATACACTCCTTAAAAAAAAATTTTAAAGGTTAAATCTAGAAGTGATCTATGGTTTGTACCCTTAAAGTTTATATGTAGTGTAGAACATACAACACAGCGTTTCTCATTAAATGCTTTTTAATTAGATGTGAGGTTCCTTCCTGGAATGAAAACACACAGAAAGAGATGGTGAGAGACATCACAGGAAGCAGTGTGGAGTACAACCCGACTTCCGCTCTTACTGTTCTGCTTGATTGACACTGAAATTGCTATTTGGCAGTAGAAATGAGTAATCCAGAGCGGATAGGTTTGTGTTTGTGTCATTTTGTGTGCTTTTTCCAGAAGGCTCATTCAATAAGGTTTTGCTTCACTCAAGTCTTTGCCCCCTCTGTGACAAGCCTAATGTCCTTAATGTGAGCAGCTAGCAAACAACATCATGGCCTGGTGTGTGGGAACCTCTGCTTTAGACCACCAAAGTCAAACAAAAGATTTTTGCTACCCAACTCCCGTTAGACTCATGAACATAGTGTAGATGTATCACTTTAGCTGGGTAAATAGCAAATTCCACTTTTAATGGTTAAATGTTAGAGATGTTGATATGGAAGGGATTTTAATGCTACATGTGATGTGGCTTGCAACTGAATTTTACTAACAGTGTAACAGTAACCTTATATAACTTTTAAAAAACAATTAGATTTCAGTAAATGTATTTAATATGGAAAAGGAGGAAGAATTAAACCATCAGTAACAACAGAGGTAGTTAGTGTTATACAGAATTGAAAATACCTGGAGATATCTGAGAAAAGTATATGATGTATAACAATATTAATATTCCTTCTAGTAAATGTCATCGCTATACAAGTGCCAATTTGGGCGGCTGTGGATCAGATAGTAGAGCGGGTTGCCCACTAATCGTAGGATTGGTGGTTCGATTCCCGGCCCACATGACTCCACATACCGAAGTGTACTTGGGCAAGACACTGAACCTCAAATTGCTCCTGATGGCAAGCTAGCACCTTGCATGGCAGCTCTGCTACCATTGGTGTGTGAGTGTGTGTGTGTGTGTGTGTGTGTGTGTGTGTGTGTGTGAGTGAATGGGTGAATAAGAAACAGTGTAAAGTGCTTTGTAGAACTGCTAAGGTTAAAAAATATATAAGTGCTGACCATTTACAATTTACCAATGTCTCTGCCAACTAACTGGAACTCTCAAACACACTTGGTTTGCTAATCCTGCGTTCCTCAAGCAAATGGAACAAATTTAGCTTTTAACTCAACTAACTGGAATAACTAAAGACAACGAAAACATTAATTGACTAGTATAGTTAACAGATTTCTAGCTTAGTCTTTAGGACCTCACAAGAAGTGAGAGGCAGAAAAGTAGAATACCTGCATCTCTTCTCCTCCTCCTTCTGTCCTCTCGTCTCATTTAGACTACTATAGGCAGGAAGGGCTGCTTGTAGCTCTGTTTGTTATCATCCTGCAGACAATGAGGAGGAATCTGAGGACAAAGCGAGGGGAAAGTGTGCTTTCCACAGACAACAAGAGAACACAATCAGCTCCCCCACTACTCCTGAGCTTTATTAGCTCACATTCAGTTACCCCAGGCACTTTGGCTTTACTTTGGATTTAAATAGGTAGTAGTAGTAGAAATGAAGCAATTTGTTAATCAGAGGCAAATTCCTTGCTTAACAGAAGCTGTGCTGCAATGACTGAATAGTTACGCATGACTGAAGGATATGTTTGAGGCCACTAATGTGACGACATACACAAACACACATACTGAGTGATAGAGGGTGGGGGGCAGGGGCTGGCCATGCCGACTGGGCGTGAGAGACAACTCCTCAAGTTCAGCCCAGCGTAGAGGGTGTGCCTGGGAAATCCTAAATCACTCCCCTGAGGGGGAGCACGGGGGAGGGGGGGGAGAGAGAGAGAGAGAGAGAGAGAAAACCAGAGTGGAGAGGGGGGCAGAAGAGCTTAAGACTCCTTAAGAGAAATTCACTGGCACAGCTCATAGAGTGAGGCCAGCAGCAGCGGAACAGTACTGTTTGTAGGGAAGGTGAAAACTGTTTGCTGGGTTCATTATTCTTGTCAGTGGGAGTTTTGCACTCATTCATCATGCTTGCTATAGAGCTGTGACGAGGGGGAAAATACACATCTGTCTGTTTACCAGGATACTCCAGTTTGCTTTCAGCCAGGTAAGCTTCAGAGATACAAATACAATGAATTTAGTTATATTTTAGATCTAAGGGAATTTAAAATTTTGTCTTTTTTTTTTTTGTTTGTTTTAAGCTACTCATGCCCATTATTGGATACAAATCAAATAATCAGTTTCAATTCACATACATGTAGATGAACACTAGACAGATAAGCAGGCATAAAACATAAAGACCATTTCTGACTGTTGCTATGTTTGTATTTTTGCACCAATTTGTGAATGTCCATGAGTTAGTGGCTGCAAAGTGTGTGTGTGTGTGTGTGTGTGTGTGTGTACTCCAGACAACCAGACTGGCAGACACCACTGTGAGTTTTAATAACTTTGTGACGGACATGCCTCTCATCTCTTGGCTCTGCTCATGTCCTGATGCGACACTGTGGGGAGCATCATTGCAGCAAGTGGTGTGTGTGTGTGTGTGTGTGTAAAGATGCCCATATCCTCTCACACCACCCTGCTAAACACTTCTCAACAAAAGCAAGGATACCTGAATTGTATTTTCTCTGCCATTTAGTGGTAAAGATTCAAAACACAATTCAGTGTTTGTAAATGGCAGTAACTTGTCAAAACTTGCTGTTGAAGACTGTGGAATGATACTGAAGGTAAGGGGGATGTGTGTGTGTGTTTGGGGGGGGGGGGGGGGTTGTTGTCTGCTTGCTTTTGCTTTATTATAGTCAGTCCCAGCATTTGTGGTGTTACGGGTTACGGGGGTTATGTAGTGATGAGCAAACAGACGTGTAACGTGTAATCTCAGCGTGTAAAATAACTACTAAGGGAAGTGTGTTGTGTTCACAGCTCTGCTTGTAGTTTTGTACTTCCTAAACTTATAAGAGTAGGTGGACAGAGACTCCGAAAAAGCGGACGATAATGACATTAAGCTGTGATTTGTGGCCATCAGCACTTGTGGCTCTGTATTATAGGCAAGAAAAGCTGAATGGAGAAAGTGTTGTGACTGGGGTTGAGGAAGCATGTTGATGTATTGCTGCCCATATGGTCAGTTCTATGTGTGAAGAAGAGCAGTGGGGGGCAGTGGACACATAGAATGTTCAGCTTCTGTCTGGTGTTGATTTGCAACTGTGGTGGGATTTAAGATTGTTTGTTTTTTTTGTTTGTTTGTTTTTATAACGCACAATTAAAACAACAGAACGTTGACCAATGTGCTGTACAATCAAAATGAATACAATTATAAAATTAACATCAAAGCATTATAATGCATACAGACAATGATGGAAATGTACGGAATACGCAAAATTAAACGAGAGCCTCATTCTATGTTAATCAGTGGAACCAAACGCTGATGCGAGTAGGTGTAATTTCACATTTCGTTTAAAAGATCCTAGAGAAGATGCTAATCTTAAGTGTAAATTATTCCGACTCCTAGGATATTCCGACGACAGCACATATACCCGATCACCACTCAAATTTAATCTTGTCTTAGGAACGTCTAAAATCATCTGACTTTATGACCTTAGAGTCCTCGATGGTTTATGTATATGAATATGCTCTGAATATGGAGGCGCCAAATTGTGTAATGCTTTATATACTAGAATCGGTCATTTAAAATCAATCTGATATTGAATTGGCAACGAGTGAAGTGAGGCTAAAATAGGTGTTACATGCGGTTTCTTAAGAGTACCTGGTAAAAGTCTTGCAGCAGCATTCTGGACCAATTGAAGATGATTTAACAGTGAGTGGCTCACACCCACATATAGAGCATTACAATGTAAATATGGTGATATCTATGGTAGTGTCTATGGTGATGTCTATGGTCATATCTACAGTATGGTAGTGTCTATGGTGATGTCTATGGTGATATCTATGGTAGTGTCTATGGTGATGTCTATGGTCATATCTACAGTCTGGCAGTGTCTATGGTGATGTCCATGGTGATATCTACAATATGATAGTGTCTATGGTGATTTCTATGGTGATATCTACAGTATGATAGTGTCTGTGGTGATGTCTATGGTGATATCTACAGTATGGTAGTGTCTATGGTGATGTCCATGGTGATGTCTATGGTGATATGTACTGTATGGTGATGTCTATGGTGATATCTACAGTATGATAGTGTCTATGGTGATGTCCATGGTGATATCTACAGTATGGTAGTGTCTATGGTAGTGTCTATGGTGATGTCCATGGTGATGTCTATGGTGATATGTACTGTATGGTGATGTCTATGGTGATATCTACACTATGGTGATGTCTATGGTGATATGTACTGTATGGTGATGTCTATGGTGATATGTACTGTATGATAGTGTCTATGGTGATGTCCATGGTGATGTCTATGGTGATATGTACTGTATGGTGATGTCTATGGTGATATCTACAGTATGGTAGTGTCTATGGTGATGTCTATGGTGATATCTACAGTATGGTAGTGTCTATGGTGATGTCTATGGTGATATCTATGGTAGTGTCTATGGTGATGTCTATGGTCATATCTACAGTCTGGCAGTGTCTATGGTGATGTCCATGGTGATATCTACAATATGATAGTGTCTATGGTGATGTCTATGGTGATATGTACTGTATGGTGATGTCTATGGTGATATGTACTGTATGATAGTGTCTATGGTGATGTCCATGGTGATGTCTATGGTGATATGTACTGTATGGTGATGTCTATGGTGATATGTACTGTATGGTGATGTCTATGGTGATATGTACTGTATGTTAGTGTCTATGGTGCTGTTTATAGCAATACCTGTGTTGGCATTGTCTATGGAGATGTCTATTTTGATATATATTGTATATATACACTTATCATGATATCTATGATGAGATTGTATCAGTCTAAAAAATGCAAGCTAAAGTAGAATAGAATAATGTCAATAATGTCAAAATGGACTATATAATTAGAATGTGGCAGCAGTACAAGGCTGAAAAGGGCTTAAATAGGCCGAAAAAAATTTTTATGTTAAAAAGCAAGCTATTTAACATTAGACTTACAATTATATTGTTAGCCACTCCTGTCATTTCTGATTGGATTAGATAAATTAAGCATGTTACCTGAGTGGACAGGTTTTCCATCAGTGACTTTGACAGAAAAATATTGGTATAAAAACTTAAGGTCTAAAAAGTTGACATAACTAAAATGTGGATTTGCATTTCACACACACACACACACACACACACACACACACACACACACACACACACACACACACACAAAAACAGAATATGTATAAAATACAACAATATGTATAAAATTGAAATAGAAGTTTGTAGAGGTTCAAATCCAAAAAGACCACCAGAGAACCATGTTTGGGTATTTTAATAGGGATAAGGATAAAATTTGTGGATAAAATGTGTTGCACAAAATAACACAAAATGTTAGAATGAATTCCCAATCATCTAATAGAACCAACCACCAGTGAGAAGCATTAGAATTGTTCTTATGGATTTGATCTTTTGTTTGTTCCATCTGATTGCCACTGTTTTGCTCTTTCAGTCTGTCTTGCTTGATGCATGGCTCTGGGCTGAGAGCTCTTTAAACCCACACACTCACCCAGGCTTTTGTCCGTAGTGAGCAGGTTTGAATTAATTAAAGGAGAACTGCATTATTCACGAGATTCCCACCAGCTCCCGTGGGGGGTAGATGGGCCTTGAGAGGACAGAGCTTGAGAATGGTGAGCTTGTTGTTTTGTAATACACTGAATTTTCCCCTCCTTCATGTATTTAACCTTTTGGTGTATGTGCCTTAGTGTTAGTCAATGTCTCTGTGTTCTCTGAAAGCTGTTTATGCTTTAAATACATTTCTGATCTGTGTGAAGTGCGTAATGTGACCTAGTCATGGTGTGTTATTGTTCCTAATCCAATCCCTGCATGATCGCATAATACTAGCATTCTTGTTTCCAACTAATCTCTATAAGGAACTTTGAATGGAAACAGGAATCACAGGTCAAGCCACTGGGTCATTTTAACAGTGAATCGTAAAATAAGTTTCAGTAGTGATTACAGTGATAATTCCTCTGTAAAAAGCCAATGCACTAAGATGACAATGTATGAGCGACAGGGAAATGACCTGTGTAGGTCTGTATGTGTGTGTATGTGTGTGTATGTGCGCACACACATAGCCTAGAGGATGATGTCAGGAACAGACAGGTGACTTTGAAAGGCTGAAAAGTGAGAGCAAAAAAGAGCCATAGGGAAAGGAAGGAAGGGAAGGAGGGATAGAGATTTATTTCAAAAGCAAATATTGTAATTGATGTGCCTGGGGATGTCCTTTTAAGGCCGTTGCCTTAAAACGATTAGATGAGAGTGTCGTCTTTTATTCTGTTTTATTCATGATCCCTAATTAACAATGTAATTTATCTGTTACCTGGTAAACGCTCAGTCTGAGAGTTTTGTACACTTACACTCGCATCTAAGATACATTTATTCATGTAAAATACTCTAATGACACAACATTTCCTTTGTTTAATGTCAGAAATGATCAAGACAAAAAGAAAACGTTTTCAACGGGTCATTCTTAAAAAAATATTAGCATCACATCTCTGAATGCTATTGGAAAGTTTTGTTTGGAAAAAGTTAGTGGTGAATAACACGGTCGGCCATTTGCAACATTAGTCAAATGGGTTCTTGTCCATATTTAATGATGAAAAGTACCAAACTTTAAAAGAACCACGATCTTAGGACTTATTAAGTGTTTAGCTGGTGTAATTCTGAGCTGCGTTCCATTTGAGCCTACAGCTGTCTCTCTACCACACACAGTGAGGAGCTCCTCTGGGCAGCGCCATCTCAGATACCAGCCTTTGGTTATATAAAGCATGGTGCTTGACCCACAATGCATTCCAGTGGAGATAAAAAAATAAAAAAAAAGCATAATTACTGTATGTTTCAGGCATGCAGGGTACTCAGTGTGTGCTGCTTGCAATAGCAATGTATTGTTAGAGCAGGTAGGGTGTTGTTTTGGATAAAGGTTAAGAACCAGTACTCATTCTTGATGTTTATGAACACTGTCATGGTGTTTCAGTCACACTGAGATGATCCCTGATAAGTAGGTGTGAGGAAGTGAGCTGTCCTGTTGCTCACCTCTGCTTGTCACAATCCCGATCATACTGGATTCAATGAGTAATACAGCGTGGCTCTGACTCACTCATATCCAGGAACATAGAAGATATGAAATATTTTTGTTGGTGCTATCTTGGTACTATTGCAAAACCTCAACCTCATAGCAGGCTATTTCTTTAGCTCAATATGTTTTTTTTATTATTATTTCTTTACAAAACTGAGCTCAGAAATTGGAAATTTCTTCTTTAATTCCATGATTATGTAGATGGCCCCTGATCCTAAATGACTGTCTCTCAGCCGTATGCCAGCGTGTGCATGGAAAAGAAGTAATAATACTGCAGGGGATTTCTAACCAGCTATAATCATCACTCAGGCATCACTCACAGTGATATGTGGATGCTACCATATGCTATCTGAGCCATACCACATGAAAAGCAGCAGGAGTGAATGGAGTATTGCATTTCAAGGCGCCGGACACTCCAGGTGCTCCAGGTGTGGCAGTCTGCTGTGTAAACACACAGCTCAGGTCCTTAGAGTGTGGATAGTGTCTCTGATCAAACTCAAGACCTCCGGGGAGGATTTAGTGATAAAATATATGGTAGAATATATGGTGATCTTAGAAAATAAGTCATTTGGAACTGGAAGAGCTTCAGGAGACTGAATAGGAAAGGTTCATAAGAGAAGTGCGGATGATTTAGTGTGCAAAATTATTTATGGGATCTTCCTGTTTCACTCACTGTTTGTAATAATCCCATAATTGTATTTATGATAATAGTCAGTAAGATGAAAGGTGTTAGAGTGTTGCATGGGAACAGGGGAATGACAGCACTTGTGGAACAAACTGGTGTAATGTCAGGCTGGAATCTGCCTTTGGTTGGAATGAGATCATGACTTTTAAGAGAGAAATTGTCATGGTCTGAGATTGAGTTTCAAACACACACACACACACACACACACATACACACACACACACACACACACACAAACACACACACAAAGGGACAAAGGGACAAAGTGTGAGTGAGCAGAGCACTTGAATGCGGTTAATATGCAGAAAGACTCAACTTATGTCTGGGGCAGTGAAATCACAAATCCACAATTGTCACCTAATGCAAATATATATATATATATATATATATATATATATATATATATATACACATTGGCCTAGTATTAAAACTCCTGTATATTACTATTATAGGCTTTTGGACCCCACTGTATATAGTCTGTTCTCTGCTACCAAATGCACATTAATATCCATTAACTTGCTAATCACCGTCTCAAAAATGAAACGTTTTGCAGACACTGTCTTTACAAAATCACATCTGTGTGTTTTCAATCTCTCAACACCCATCAGGTATAAAGTTTTGTTTTTTGGGAATAAATTAAGAGATACCTTGCATCTTGTACTAAATAGTATGTGAAAATAGTGTGCCACTAGCTGGGGTGGGAAAAATAATTGATAGTTTTAAGATACTGTATAAATAATTTAATAGGCGAGCAAAGTGATTTGCGCATAACTCTGATGCTAAACTAGTCCTTCTCTATGTCACCAAATTAGTGATGGAGCTACTCCAGATTCTGAATAAAGTTGGTCACGTATCGTATTTTAACAGATTCAGTGTCAAGAAAAATCGTTTCATATCATATCATATCATATCATATCATATCATATCATATCATATATCATAGCATAGCATCTATCATAGCATATCATATATTATATCATATCTCCCCCAGTCCAAAGACATGCATGGTAGGTTGATTGGCGTGTCTGAAGTGTCCGTAGTGTGTGAATGTGAGTGTGTATGTGATTGTGCCCTGCGATGGACTGGCACCCTGTCCAGGGTGTACCCTGCCTTGTGCCCGATGCCTCCTGGGATAGGCTCCAGGTTCCCCGTGACCCTGTAAAGGAGTAAGCGGTTGAAGATGGATGGATGGATATCATATCAGATCATGGCAGCTTCAGTGGTATTGTGAAATATCTAATTGTTGTCTGAATAATCAAAATCTTATGATTTCATATGGAAGTCTGTAGTGTAAACCATAGAAGGTTGTGTGATGTATGTACATTTGCCACCATTGGCCAATCACAGTGACTTATTCAGATGCATCTTGTGAGTTACACTTATTTGTGTTGCATGTTAATTACAACTATAGGCTATAGCATCGTGTAGATAGTCAGTGTGCGCGTATAATTAAGGAAAGTATTTGTCAACCAAAGAAACAGACCTGGTACATATTTAACATCTCAGTGTTGCTGAAGAGTAGTTTCTTTAAAATTTTACTACAGAGATTCCCAAGAGAGATGTAGATATACAGAGCGTGAAAAAGGAGAGGTGAACATGACTTAACATGAGCTGTTTATGGAGAAAATGTACAGAGACTTCATTTAATTGCAAGCACTTTGGCTAATGGCATGAATCTGATCAGATTAGCTCTGCTATTTTTTTTTTTTATACAAGAAGACAAACAAACCCTTAGTGTGTATTGTGAATCCCAGTAAATACATACATGACTAAGGCGTTTGTGGTTGAACATGTGAGAACAAGTGCAGAGATGTTATCAGACAGTGACTGTAGATCTGCAAGTAAATGTCTCTGTCTTATGTGTAATGTTAAGGGCCTCACTTTTATGCCCAATTAGTGGTCCCACAGGCAGGCTGTGGAATGCTGAGGTAAACAGTTTTTGGAGAAAATGTGCTGCTCATGTGGTCTGAAAGATCCCTTGTAACCACCCTTATTCCTCAGACACTCAGAGCTCTGTAATAGGAGTAAAGAATAATTTGTAAATTTGCCTCCCATTTTTTGCATTGGTGAACAAAACACAGCACCAACGTGGTCTTATTGTGATACCCATAAGATGTGTTTATCCATCAACACTATACTACCTGTTCCTACTTCCTGCTAAACACCAGTAGTAATTACACCCAACACCGAAATGGATTAGTCATGTTTTTCCAACAGAGCCACAAAAACCATACTTTCCTCAAATAACCCATTAATTTCCAACCCATGCAGGAAGTATAAAGCAGATTCATCTGATTGTGGTTGCAGACTAACTACCACATGTCTAAACCTGACTGGAATAAATCAGAATTTATGATCATATGTGATGTACTGTCCTCTTCAATGTCTTCCACAGAACTGAGAATGATGGCCGAAGGGAAGTTCGCCAGCCTTCCCAGGAACCTGCACATGGGCCGCCAGTGCACGTTGGCCTCCTCCATGGACCTGATGAGTCCTGGCATGACAGAGGTGCCTTCTACTAGCTATCAGGGAATCTCTATCCATGGCACCCTGCCCCGAAAAAAGAAGGGAGGTGCTGCCGTCCATTCTAGGACATGGGAGTGCAGGTCACTGCCACACCCCACGCGCTGCCGCCTGCCCGCTTCACCACTCATACACAATATCATAGAGGAGAACCAGCCTTTTCAGACATGGAGGGAGGACTACACAGTACACAGGTATCATCAACATGCAACATTCATACATATCATACCTTTCTGACATATAGTGACCCAAAACAAAGTCAAAACAAAGTACAGACTAATGGTAAATTAAAGAAATACCCAGTGTTTTCCTGTGAGAGACATTTACTCATTTTGCTGGCATGGATTGGGTCTATTGATATTGTAGAGGGACACGGCACTGGAAATCAATGCAAAGTGCATGTGATCACCTTTATCCTATGATGAAACGTTTCTATTCTGTTTGGCGAGGTCTCTGCCAGGATTACCTGGCCCCGATCCACAGGACACAAGGGTTCACTGAATGGTTTGAGTAATGAAAATAATGTAAATCATATGCTGTGGTCTTCACAGTCTCCAGATGAACCCAAATGTTTGGAGTGGAGTGTTAGAACACTCTCCACCATCATCATCAAAACACCAACTGAGGAAATTTCTTTAGGAAGAATAATGTTTCCTCCAGTGGAGTTGTTGAATGAGCATGTTTATGTGAAGTGGGTGACATAAATAGTGTGTTCATTTACAAAACCAAGCTTTAGGAATTCACACATCTTTTAAACCTGTGTTTGAAGTCAGAAAAATGCCAATTTGGCACTGTGTTTGGTCTAGCTAGTCTCAATAAGCACTAACATTTTTAGACCAAAGCAGGTTTAAAAAATACCACTGCCTGCATATTCTGAAATCGAATCCCAGGTTGTTCTACTCTATCATGAAAATTACAATCAGAAGAGAACGGGAAACCCCAAGCAAATTAGAAACGAGCCTGTTTCTACTGGTACTGGAGCTGGTCATTTTATTTAGTATGCAGTTGCTGAAAAAACAGTCATAAGTTACAAGAATTTGGCCTATTGTAAGAAATTAAATACGCATACTGTAAGCAAGTATAAGTGTGCTTGTGTAGTGTAAAAGTAATATTTACAGGATACAGTAGGTTAACCAGCCCAAATGGACTGCATCGTAATCTTGTAGCCTTTATATCAAATAAGAGTAAACTTACTGGATTTCATTTGAATGAAGTTCATACAAATTCTCTTGGATTTGAAACTGGGAGACTGATGTGCTGATTACCCAGCATCCATCACATAAGGTGATTGCATAACAACTACCTTTCAGGCCTGGATCACTGGGGCCATTGGGGCCATGGGGCAGCTGTGACTCAGGTGGTTGAGCGGGTTGTCCACTAATAGCAGGGTTGGCGGTTCGATTCCCGGCCCTGGATAGGCTGCAGGTTTCCCTTGACCCTGAAGGAAAAGCGGTATAGAAAATTCATGGATAGATGACACAAATATCCGGCTGAAAATGTACATGTCCTGCATTCAGTCATAGAGGAATCATGGAAATTTATTACAGATACTATGATGAAATAAAACAATACAGATATCCACAACACTCTCACAGACCAGAAGGTTTCAGCTATAGGTACACTGTATGGCCAAAAGAATATTGATACCTGACCATCAAACCCATATTTGGGTCTTCTCCAAACTGTTGCCATAAGCACACACTTGTATCGAATCTCTTTGTAGGCTGTAGCATTACATTTTCCCTTCACTGGAACCAAGGGGCCTAAAACATAGCTTGCCAAGGTTAGTATGGAAGAACTCGAGTGGCCTACACAGATCTCTGACCTCAACCACACTGAACACCTTTGGGATGAACTGGAACTCTGACTGCACTCCAGACCTCCTCACCTGTCTATCATTAATACTCTCATGGCTGAATGGGCAGAAATTCCCATAGCCACAAAAATCTAGTGGAAAGCATTCCCAGAAGAGTGGAGGGTATTATAACAGCAAAGAGGGGAACAACTTTGTCATTGGAATGTTCATCAGGGACACATGGCTGTGATGGTCAGGTGTCCAGAAACAATTGGCCAAGTAGTATAGCTATCAAAAGCTATAGAAACAAACAAACAAGCACATAAACAAACAAACCTCAAAGCCAGGTTCTCATTGTGATATCAAGCTGTGTTCCTTCTGCTTAACAGATTCAGGAAACTGTTCATCATGCCTCTACCACTAGTAAATCAATTATAACTGCTCAATTATTCTGAAAGAGGTGTCCTTTTTGTCCTCTTAGACACACACACACACACACACACACACACACACACACACATACCAGCAAGTTTTAATCATTTCTAATACAGGAAAATTAAGGAGTGAACAAGTAGCACCTTGGAGCAACAGACAAATAATGCCAAATAATAATGAACCAGTTTAGAGACCATTTAGACAGAAATTTCAGAATTTTCCTCATGTGTGTCATGCAGAATGTGATTGTACACACTGTAGGTGGAGATTAAACATATTGCCTCACGGCTTTTATTAAGTGCAGCAGTGCAGCTCAGTCAAACAAACACTATTAGCACATATAGCACCTCACATCCTTCACATTGTGTTACACACACCATTCAAATGAGCATTTATTTCCTTCCACTCAGTAAGAAAGAGAAAACTATATGTGCAAGGCAGGTTTCACTGGAGTAACTGATGGAATCTAAAATGATTCTAGAATTAACAAGTATATGTGAAGTAGAAGATTTGGAAGAAAATGTCTTTCATGTTCCTTATTGCTCTTTCTTTTAATTGCGTAAAGTGCTGTATAATTGGTGGGGTTTAATCTTATGTTTGTCAGCTGTGGTAAATTTTGAGATACTGCTGTGGCAGTGAAAACATTCCTGCTGTAATGATGCCAGAGACCAGAGTTAAACAGAGAGCATGAACTCGAACCTGCCACCTCTTCCAGCTGCTGCTCTTCCTGTAACAGTAATAAATACAAGTGAATGACACATGGTGGTGTCAGAGTGGGCCAACCTCTTCAGCCTGCTGTACTATGTAATTATGTTTGACACATCCTCCCCTTCACCACTGAAATGCTGCTCAAAACAATACATTCTTGACACATCGCTTTAATTACTGACACACAGCTGGCTCAGATACAACTGCTTAGATGGTTCAAAAATAATATTTAAGCAACAGTGATGATTAAAGATGAGTTTTGGAATGGCTTAACCTGAAAACCTTAGCGTACTTTACCACCTTTTCTGTTTGTGTTATAATCGCTTTATTAATATTAACCGCTTAATATTTCAGTTCATTATCTTGTAACATATAATTCTGTACCTTATCAAGCCACTACAGTGATGCTATATACAAGACTGAGGACTGAGAATATGTCCTGAGCATTTTAGGGGTTAATCATTTTATTCCATCGTTTTCTATTTTGTATTCATTAGAATTGGTTAGTAAACCACAAAGTAATAATAATAATAATAATAATAATAATAATAATAATAATAATTCAATTCAATTCAATTCAATTCAATTTTATTTGTATAGCGCTTTTTATAATAATAATAATAACAATAACAATAACAATAATAATAGCAACAACAACAACAACAACAACAATACTACTACTACTACTACTACTACTACTACTACTACTAATAATAATAATAATAATAATAATAATTATTATTATTATTATTATTATAAAGCTGTTTAAATGTTATTGTTGTTTTTTAAAATTATACTTAAATGACACTTTGGTCCAAACAAAAACAAACAACAAATATGACAGCAAAAACAGCAACAGTAATTTTTTGGGGGGCGGCTGTGATTCAGGTGTAGAGCGGGTTGTCCACTAATCGGAGGGTTGGCAGTTTGATTCCTGGCCCACATGACTCCACATGCCGAAGTGTCCTTGGGCAGGACACTGAACCCCACGTTGCTCCTGATGACAAGTTAGCGCCTTGCATGGCAGCTCTGCTACCATTGGTGTGTGAGTGTGAATGGGTGAATGAGACCCAGTGTAAAGCGCTATATACATGCAAACCATTTGTTACTGTTTGGCTATTATTATTATTATTATTATTATTATTATTATTATTGTTGTTGTTGTTGTTGTTGTTGTTGTTGTTGTTGTTGTTATTAGTGGTAGTAGTAGTAGTAGTAGTAGCAGCAATAGTATGTCTTCACTGTCTTGCTTTAAAAAAAAAAATAACATCACAAAAGTCTTCTCTCGTGTCACCTGTTTCTCCCTGACCCTGATTGTTTTCCTTTCTCATCTCACTGTGTCCCTGTCCCTGTCTGAGTGCTACACCTTCAGACTTGTGTGTCTCATCTCTACTGATATTATCACAATGCACCAACAAAGCTGCATTGTTTCCATTTGTCCTCTGTTGAACCAGGTCACCTTTCTCTGATAACATCTCTGCCTGACAAAAGTAGAAAACATTTATTGAACAGGCTTCAAGTGCAGCACAACAGCATAATGGGGGAAACCTTATTGCTTCATTCTTCATTGTAAACCAACTTCTTCTACTTTTTTATGTTTTTTTTCCCTTACAGGATGAAATATTACATTACCATTGGTTGAAAGGCTAGAGATAGTGCTTCTTGGTACTTTTTGGTTTTCACGGTTTTTGTTTTTTCCGTTCTATTTACAGACACCCTGTATTTTTATATGAGGAGCTACATTCACAGAGGACGTGTCATCATAAATCCACAACAGTTTCATTCCTGAAAGCCATCAAAAGTTTACTAAAACAAACAAGACACTTACAGGCGACAGGATTGATATGGCAATATCATAAAAAATTATGTAGAGCGATATTTCACCAAACTGAGATCCCAAATTGACATCCCAAACATTTATTATATTGTTCCAAAGCACAGTAAAGTAACGCCACACCTTACCACACCCAAATGATGCCTCTGAATTATGAAGTATATAATTATATAAGAGTTCTATTATATAACAATCATTAGATTGTTTAAAGTTTAACAACTCATCGTACGTTTTATCCATTTATAGTTACGTTCATGGAACAAGTGAGAAAAAAAAGTTAGTTCCTGTTACTTACATTATAACGGCTTTAAACGGTGCCTCAATCTTGTTTTTTTTTTTTTTTTTGCTTTACCTCTGAATGTTACAGTGTTAACACTGGAGACTCCTTCCAACAATGTTAAATAAACATCACCTTACTGAAAGCATCACCATATCAATGACTATACTATCATTTTAAATAAATTAGTATTAGTCTGAGATGATGTAGAACTACCGCCATACACATCCCTGTGAATTAGCAGTTTACTAGAGCAATGATTAGAACATATTAGAACAAGTGCATTAGTGTAAATGTGATTTGGATTACTGCCCACACTGCTGTTATAGAAAATGAATCAACACCTGCTGACCAATCAGAGCCAACAATTCAACAGCACTGTGGTATAATGTGAAATAACTCATGACCTCAGACAACACAGAAGTAAGGGACACCTTTGGTGAAATATGACATTACCTCCTGAGATAATAGCCACTCGTATTACAGGGCAGAATGATAAGGTAGTCCAGACATGAATTTTCACTCTAGTAGTGTCTTGCTATACAAACACAACTTTTGGATGTAATCCAGTCAAGCAGTGCTGTGTGTGTGTGTGTGTGTGTGTGTGTGTGTGTGTGTGTGTATGTGTGTGTTGGGGGGGGACGGGGATGAGGAGGGGAGGG
>JAFFST010045126.1:144221-156832 GCA_022414735.1 Noturus placidus | reverse complement strand
GGTTTGGATTTTTTTTCACCTTTAATAATAAACACCTTCATGTACAAATTGCATTTTGTGTTTACTTGTGTTGTCCTTGACTACTGTTTAAATTGGTTTGATGTTCCGAAACACTTAGGTGTGACAAACATGCAAAGGAACAGGAAATTAGGAAGGGGGCAAGCACTTTTTCACACCACTGTATGTAGTAAGGCCACAGCAGCAAGCGTAGTTCCAGCACCACAACGCAACTGTTCATGTGAAATTGAACAAGTCAAAACAAAGTTAGGACATTTCCAATAATGTTCAGCACAACTATATCAAAAGATTAAGACTATTTTACACCATAAGTGATGCTGCACACTCAACCTCTCCATGACCATTATTCATTTTACACCTGACACTACTCTGTGTTTACGTTGCATTTTCATTCACTGGTTTAGTAAATGTAAAACACAGATAAGTTCCATCCATCCATATTCTGTACTAATAATCGTACACAGGGTTGTGGGGAGCTTGGAGCCTATCCTAGGTATCTCGGGCACAAGGCAGGGGGAACACCCTGGATGGGGTGCCCTTCACAGTGCACACACACACACACACACACACACACACACACACACACACACAATCACAGTCTACAGACAATCTGAAAATGGCTACAACGCATGTCTTCAGACTAGGGAAGGAAACCCCTGAAGCACCAGAAGAACATGCAAACTCGTGGGATTTGAACCCCCAGCCCCAGAGGTGCGAGACAAACCTGCTAGATAATAAGCCGCCATGTCCCTCTACAGATATGTCAGATTGTTATAAATATGCACTGTGACTGCGAGCACACAAAGTACATTAATCCAATGAAGCTTTCACTGGATACCACTAGAGAGATGTTTAATTACAGTGGGAAAATAGTACTTGATCATATTAAAGACTTAGCAGTTAAACAAACATCAGCTCATTGCCTGCTCATTAATACTTGTGTATATTTGAATATTAAAATTAGACGGTACACGCAGGTGCTTATGAACCTCCAGTTTGCTGCTTTAACCTCTAAAAGCAGAAGGTTATACAGATGGACCGAGAGATGGATTACAGTGCTACTAATCATTTAACTAACAATAATTAGCCTGCTTATTTCCAGAAAGAGTAGGTATTAAAAAGAAAGCTGGATTATAACTGGCAAAATGCACTTAAAAGCTATTAATGTTCCCCAAAATACTGTTTTCACTACTCGTATATACATATAATAGTTATGAATCAATGACTAATATGTGACCTTCTAAAAGTGATTGTTATCCATTGATATTTTCATTAGTTTCATTGCATCTACCAAAGAAAACCGAGCAGAGGTTTATTTAACATGTTTTGGCCAACATGTAGTGGCCAACAAAATGAATTCCTTTCGTTAATATTTTTAAATAATTTGCAGAGATGTGTTCCTATTGTTAAAGACATTATTAAAGCTGCTGGACTGAACATTTGCATCTCTGTTTGAAACATAAATCTTGCGGAGTTTAAAAAAAATAATTACATGGGTTGTGCTTCAGCACTGCTCCTCTGCATGGATCAATCTGAAGGTTTGAGGTATTCATATGGGTGGTATATTAGCTCCAATACTTGACAATGGAGGTTTTCATGGAGTAGAGGTGAGTTGAGCTAGCAGAAAATGAGTGCAAATTACCACACTGTCCATAGCAAAAAACAAACAAACATACAAAAATACAACATAGGAAACCTAGCTGAATCAAGCAAACAAGTGCGGTAATGTTAGCTAGCTACCTATAGAGCCACTGAAATGTCTGAACTGTTCAGCTGAAAAAAAAAGCCGTCTCTGCATCAGCCTTTAATCCCTTCAGATCTCAGAGTTTCATTTTTTGACTGCAGCCTCTCCACAGTTCAAGGTTTCTTGATTTTGACAACAGCAGATTCCCCAGATGTCAGCGTTTAGAACTATTCAGATTAAAAGCATCTACATAGGGGCGGCTGTGGCTCAGTCGGTACAGCGGGTTGTCCACTAATCCACCAACCGTGGGGTTGGTGGTTCGAATCCCGGCCCGGGTGATCCCATGCCGAAGTGTCCTTGGGCAAGACACTGAACCCTAAGTTGCCCCCAATGGCAAGCTAGCACCTTGCATGCAGCTCTGCTACCATTGGTGTGTGAGTGTGCTCTCATTAGTAAGTCGCTTTTAAATGTAAAATGATATTTCTGTAAAGCTGCTTTGAGACAATGTACCATTGTAAAAAGCGCTATACAAATTGATAAATTAAATTACATAGATGACAGTTTGAATTCTAAGCAGCTCTTGTAAGGACAAGCTACAAACACCACCATCGTCATCCCCCACACATGCAATATAGTAGCCGAGTCTTCTTCCTTCTGTTTACGGACGTGACATAAGAATGCAAAAGTGTGGTGACGCCAAAGGCTGCGCAAATGATGTCTGACGTCAATGCAACTGACACTTCACATGAAATCCGACCCGACAGCTCAAATTCTAAATCAATATTATAAGCTTACCGTTGCGAATCAGGGGTAAAGTAAGGAGACAGTTTTGAACACTGATTATTTTATGTACTTGCTCAATAATTGCTTTTTGTTCATTTTAACAAAAAAAAAAAACTTTGATACTGCAGGTTTAAGGTATTTTGTTAAATATTTATGACAGTACTTTCTTTTCATATCACTCAGCTCTAGTGCTTAATTTCAGCAGCAGCAAATGCCACATGTCACGTTTTAACCTCTAATTTGGGTATGTTAATCTCTTTTATCCTGAGACACAAGTAGACAAAAGCAACATCCCAAATACACCAAATTCTGAACAATAAATACTAGAACAATATATAATATTTGATAGCCCTCCATTAAAAAAAAAAATTGCACCTCCAAGGGTACCTAAACCTAGCTGTTACTGTCGAACGTTTTATAAGATCCTAGGCTCTGGAACTGAACCTGAACAGAAGCTTTTATTCTCCTGAGGGTGCAAGACACCCAATCACACAGCGTGCTGGAAATCAAGACAGAGAGAAGAAAGAGAGAGAGGGCGTCATAAAGCACAGAGAGAAAGAAAGAAGGCTATTTTTTTATGTAAGCCAAGATGAAAGGTGGTTAGCTGGGGGCAGGCCAGGTCGTGGCCGGTGTGGCAGTGGAGACGGAGCTAAATGCAGAAAAAGCTGAGCAGCATGCCTCACCACTTTAACTAACAATGTGCTGGGAAGGCAAGCGCTTCTGTTTTTACCGCCGCATTTCCTGTGTTCCACATACAGTGAAAAATGCAGCATGCAAGACAACTGAGCAGGGGTCACTGCTGCAGGTAGCGTAAGTCATACTAGCAGGGATAAGCTTGATTTATTTATTTATTTTAACTATATGGAAAGACTATACTGAACTATACTGTCATATATATTGATTTCTGCTTTATTTCATCATATGCTTGTTTTATTGCTGGAAATCCTACTTAAATCTTTAGGTATTAGTGTACCCACTGACTATAATCCAATAGAATTTCAGACGGGGTGGGGGGTAGATTACCACCAAATCTTAAGCCTTTGTAACAAACCTTTGCATTTTCATGTATATTCTTGGTTCTCCTCTCGTGACTTCATGTCATTCTTCATAAGGTATTTCCTCTTGCACAGTATTTGGCTTGATATGATCTGTTATATGTAGTACTCTGTGTGTGTGTGTGTGTTTGTGTGTGCGTGCATCGGGGGTTTCTGGACTTGCATGGCTGTGTGAAGTGGTCAGTGATTAGTGGTCAGTGGTCAGTCTTCCTCAAACGCACAGGCTGCAGACACAGACACTCAGGAACAGGGAGCGAGACAAACTCCAAGTGAATGTGTTCATTAAAGCGAGTTCTATCTCTCTGTCGCAGGGACGCTGGAGGCATCGATCCGACCATGGAGTATGTCAAGGTAAGATCTTTCCCTTTACAATTTCTGTTTAATGGCCCTTGACCTTGCATGCTAACGTGAAATGCTGTAGACTTGTGTTCAAAGTGTTCTAGCTGACTGGATAGTGTGTATGGTGTGTATGGTTTCATGTTGAGGCTCTGGATAAGTCATGTGGTAAAGGATGCATATATATATATATATATATATATATATATATTTATTTATTTTTTTTTTTTTTTTGTAGGTATACAGTACGTACTGTAAATGAAAAAGTGCATTGGACTGATTAAACAGACTTTTAACACGTACACTGTTAGAAAAAAAAAGTTCTGTACAGGCAGGCTTTAGTTCTGCAAGGTACAGACAGCTGTAAACATCCTTTCAAAGGTATAACCATCATCTTCAAGGTCCAATTATGTTCCTTAATGATGCTCCTCTACAATTATGTTCCTCTAACTTAAGTTATAAAAGTCAGTGGGTTTGTGTTAATTTTATTTCTGCCATGATTTGATTTTCAAGTTGAAGATGTTTGAGCTTCTGTATGTACATCTAGTCTTGATAAGATAAGAAGAGTTCAGGACATACAACCCTAAACCCCAGGAGAGCTGCTACCGAAACACAGGAAACACTAGAGCAAGAGTTTACATAAGGAACATCAGATCAGATCAGCTCTGAAAGAACATTTCGAGCACATCCTCTACAATCATGTCATAACTATATGTAAATTAACTCATCATATTTTGTTTGGAACTACTTCGGACTTATCCGAATCAGAATTTTGCATTAATACGGTAGATAACTAAATTCACACACTATAGTGTCATTGAACATGGACAATAACATCTTGTTTTTGGAGATTATAAAACAGCAGCGCTATCTGTCCTCACAAGCTGTTCGCACATTGTGATACCAGGGAATATTATCTAATCCAGACCTCATCATCATCATTATCAACACACACACACACACACACACACACACACACACACACACACACACACTTAAAGCCCTGATCATCTAAAGGTTTGCAGGTCTTTGTGAAGAGTAAACTCCTCACAAGCCCACCTCAGACGTACAGTACAGAGTAAAGCAAATAGTATCCACACGCACATTTGCAATAGTCAGGGGCTGGATTTCATTCACCAGGACTCATAACACTGAATAATTCCAGTTGATGAAGCACACAGTGAGTCAGAATGATGACTGAACGGAGTAGAATCTGAATCTCCTGGGCTTTATTATGAAACGCAACTCGATAGGAGGTAACCTGATAATCCATGTATTATGAGCTTTTTTTGGGGTTTTTTGAGTCAGCCTCATAACAAAACTGTCAAAAGCATGGAAATCCGAGATGCACTGGGAATTCACATATAAATATGTTGTTTTCCGTTGAAATTAAGAGCGATGTGTAAAGGAAGGTGCATTGAAACTTGCCTTAAGTGGCAGTAGAATTAAACTGATTATCTATTGTTATTATGAAGTGCAGTTTTCACCATCCCTGTTCCTGGAGATCTACCTTTCAGGAGACTTTTTCTCCAATCATAATCGTGCCCACCTGACCATCTATTCATTGCCTTAAGAAGTTCTTTGTCAACTAAAACAGCTATGGTTGGAGATGAAACCTTCAGGGAGGTAAAACTCAAGGAAGAGGTTTGACCACTGATCTAGAGTATCAGACACTATCAGTGTGATCAAGCTAGAAATGAGTGTCTTATTTAATGAAATTCAATCTTGTTTTGTTATAGAGCTTTTATTAATATTCAATGAAGCAAGGGAATGAGACTTGTGCAGGAAATGATTTTGAGAATTGAAAAACCTTCCAGAATATTGGAAATTAAGCAACAAGTGCTGAAGGGTCAAGGTTTTATTAGTCTCAGTGTCATTTTTGTTGTCAACAGCTGTGCACCAACAACTCCACAACGTCTACCCGCTTTATCAGAATCCTTGAGTTTATACTCAAAAATCATTTCGGAATATGGAGATGTCTTTGCATGTATGTGTGCTTCACAAGTTGTGAAAGGGAGGTCTTGGGTCCCCTCCTGTGGGGTTCGTAATATACTCCCATTACATTTGTTAGGTTTAGATACAAGATGTTCATTGGTTTTCTTCTATGCCAAGCTAATATGCCCTATTCCAATATGTTCTGTTAATTCTCTAAACCACTCGCTCTCCACATCTCCCTAGTGAAAGCACATCTTGGCTTGGCTTCATTAGTTAATGTAGGATTTCCTGTGATCTGCTAACCTGACACAATGGTGACAGACACTTTATTATCATGTGTGGCACATGGACAACTTGTAGGAGGGAGGATCTGTATCACACTCTTTCTATAGCAGGATCTTGATGGAATAAACCTCAGAATGCACAGAATATGAATCCATATATGACTTATGCTATGAATTGGCAAATTGGCTCCTTTAAACTGGGTTTAAGCCACTGTTTCCATATTCAGTTTAGTCATTGTTTTACAACCTGCCTGGTTTAGACTCTACTGATCACATTTAACAGGAAGTTACCAATTTGAACACAGAAGAACCATAGTCGAGCATCAAAGTGCAAGTGTACTTTTGTCACTTCCTGTGGCTTGATTTTGGTGCTTAGAAGTTCAGCTTCTAAACTTGTCATTAGCCAAAAAATGTTTGTACTCTGATTAGACAATGTTTGCTTAGACTATTTTCTTTCATTTCTCCAGTGGTATTTTTTTTTTAATGTTTAATGTTTATTAGATTTCAAGAAATGACATCTTATCAAGGGAAAATATATTCAATCTAGTCAAATTTGTCTAGTATTTCCTGTTTTAAGATTACAATTAACCAAATCTAAGATTATTAAGCCTCCTTTTAGATATGAAATACTCTTATTCTATTGCTAGAAAATTTAGCTCATTGAAGCATATATTTTCCATGCAAAACGCTAAATTATTTGAGAAAAGAATAAGAAAATTTAAAGCTTGAAATTAGTAAAAATGTCTAAAAGTAGGTTTAATAATCTTATGCTGTATTTGGTTTATGATACTTTTACAATAAGTACTACTAGATAAATTGGATGTGTGTGTGTGTGGGGGGGGGGGGGGGGGGGTGTTGGCTTAGAGATTAACACACTTGCCTCACAACTCTTGGGCTGGGGGTTTAAATCCCGCCTCTTCCCTGTGTGCATGGAGCTGGCATTCAAAAATAGTTTCACTTGCTAAGATGTCATTTGTCATAAATACACTGTTGTGTTTCATGTGTGCCCACTCATGATGTAATATGATTTTCATCAATAGGTTTTGTGGATTATGTATGGTATAAACAGAAATCAGCCAGAAATACCATTCTGTGTATATTTACTTATAACTGTTGGTCGTGTTCCACAAGAGCAAACAAACAAAAAAAACACTTTCAACCATGTGTTAATATTTGATAATGATTTTTATCTATTTTTTCCTTGAAAGAGAGGGATGGTTGAGTTCCGCTTGCCCCTTTATACCAGCCAGTACAAAAGAATAACCTCTAGCTAAAGCTGGACGTTCTGGTTAGACGTAACGGTTACAAATTCTCAGTAGCTCTGGTATTAGTGAGTTATTTCTATATATGGGAAGGCATGATTAAGTGAAAGTGACAGGCATTGTACCATCATGTCCTCAGGTTTCTATGAAATCAATCACTGGTCCAGATAATGTTGCATGTAAACCGGAGATCGCTTTTTTTGTCTGACGTGACATGGATATTATCATCAAAGATGATTTGAAGGGGAGGAGGGAGGGTATGAGCTGGTTGGAGAAGACTGTCTAAAAATATCAGTGCTTCATTGGGTGGGGAATGCAATCTTACCCCAGGGGGTTGAGGAGGTTTTGGAGAGCGGGAGGAAACATAAATTACAGTAGCAGAATTATACTCTTCATAGATGAAACCAGATAGAGCCTGCACCAATCAGGACAGATCGTGACTGTCAGATGTTTTTGAGAAGCCAAGGCTTTAAAAATGACAGGCCTTAGGGACTCCACAGGAAACTGTCATTACGTTGACTGTCAAATAGAGAAGGAAGTAGAAGAAAGAATATTGAAGTGTCATAAAGAAGGTACAAGCTACTTAACAAACAGCTGACCTCAGAATGCTAAAGCAGAAACCTCTAGCTGGAGCAGTTGACACGCTTCTGATTCTCACAAACACACAGCCAGTCGCACAGTAATCTACTAAGGGCTCATGAACAAGCTTAGGATGAACAATGCGCCTGTGTTCCCACTGTGAGATCTGCTGTGCTCTGAGCCTTGTGAGAAACCCTTTCAGCCAGTCTGAGCTCTCAGTCTCAGCTCAAACAGTCATGCAGACCAAGCAGCAGGTTCAGCACAGATCTCAGGTCAGTTCTGCAACGCCTTTCAGCAGTGGATATCATAACATGGATGATTAAGAGAACAGCTGGTCTTAAATCAGCAGTCGAAGACAAACGATCCTTATTGAGCCAAACCATCCGTCAACCTTAGATCCCATTAACTGGAACAATTAGGCATAATGAGTTAAGCTGGGTTATGAAAAAGTACAGGCCTACATATGGATTTTTTTGTATTACAGTTAAGAACAAGAAATATTTTTCCTTAAGCAATGATAGATACTACTTCAGAGTAATGTTTGGCCATTACAGACATTTACAGAGTGGATCAATGGCACTATATCTTGAGCTAATTTTAAAGTGTTGCTTTCAGTTTAGAGACATATCCACCCTCTGTTTCGTTCTCTCTACACAGCCATTGTGTCAATGATGAGTGCCATAAAATTCTGCCTATCTACTTTTGGCTCACAAGGTCTACAGTGTAGGACTGACGCCAATCCCATCAATCAGCTGCTGTTAAATACACCTGGCCTAAAACAAGGCCTGCACTCACCACGACTGGACCTGTGTACGGTTTGAAAGGCTCTCATGTGCTTCCGGCATGCACACTGAGCCAAATGAACACTTCAGACAAAATGACTAGCTAGTATGAAGAGATCTAAAAAGAGACAGTTAGAAATTGTTTCTCTCACTGAGAACACATTACAAATATTGCTACACTGCTCCCTCTAGTGGTAATATCTGTTTATCACTGTTTATCAGCAACTGGGTTTGGAAAGTTCAAAGGAGGATTATATGAATGGCAGTTTGGGTTGTGTTTTGGTATTATATAATTTGATAGAAATCATAGCAAGGTATAATGGTACTAATAATATTACTGATACTTCATACTGCCTTATAGAGAAATGATTTTTATATTAAAATCGTTCATTCAGTCAATGCAATCGTTTACTGCTGTGCATATACAGTCCATTTTAATCACTGAGGCAAAATGTGTTCATTTGAATAGTTTAAAGACTTCACTTCATCATGTAGCTTTGCTCGATCCTTAAATGACAAACAAGGAAAACTTAAACAAAGCAGCGCATGCTGTTATAGGAGGTGTTACAAGGTGGTGTGAGGTTGATTATTTTCCAATAACAGCACATGCTGAAGCATTTTATTCCTCTAATACTCCAACAATTTTCCAATGTATTCATTAAAGTATGACAAATTAAACGTTTTAATCAGTTTATAGTTACATTTAATGTGGTGGAATGTCTGCTATGTTATTAAACCTCTAAAGAGTCATTTCCTCTGTTTAAATCAGACTCCTGCAGCAGAAAACGTACTGACTGTTACAGGAAGCATCACCATGTAAATGATTATATTGTTTTCATTGTCAAATAACAACATTTCAATCTATTTATTATTGGGCAGCAGCCAAAAAGAGTATGTTTTCTGATGAAACCGTATTGTTGCCCTGAAATCTTTAAAACTGCTATTTAAATATTATAGCTTCATACCTGCATGTGTAGTGCAGGGGAATATTAATTACTCTCTGCTGACAGGGACTGTGAATATACGTGTGCGTATCTGACAGAGAGAGGGTGTAAGGTTGTTATAACACCCTGTTTGTCTTTGCTATGTTCTAAAGTTCAGATATCTTTACTGAGTTCACATGCTTCACTGTATCCGTAACACCCACATTAAGTTATTTATCAACGCACAGATCAGAGGCACAGGATACAACAATGAAGCAAGCATCCACACTATGCAGCCAACTGTCAGGTCATTTCTGAGGTTGGATATACTGTATGTTTTCTCTTGACCTGCATTCCTTTCTCTAAGTTCTGTTTTTAAACCACTCATTTTCACTCTCATGAATAAAAAAAGAAAAAAACACCAAGCAGACTCCATTTCCCACTGAGCCATGTAAAAATGTATTTGCTTGCAGGGCTCTGGAGCTTTATTGAGTGTAATTAGCGAATTTGGGAGCTGAACCTCTGGGACTCTGGGAGAACATTCCTGAACGGTTCTTAGGGTGTGCCAGGGACTCATAATGTCTTTGTTTACCTCTTACAAGCAATAGGGGGGAAAAAAGAACTGGCCGTGCTGATAAAAAACCAACCGTTTGAATCCCAAAATAATTCTGGTACAATTAAAGCTAGTAAAGGTACACAGATTTCAACTACTTTCTAAAGTGTGGTCTTCCTCAATATATATATATATATATATATATATATATATATATATATATATATATATATATATATATATATAGATATAGATATAGATATACACACACACACACACACACACACACACCTTTTTATTTCTGGTCATGTCATAAACAAGTTAGGAAGAGATTATTTTTTTATGACTGAAAGCTGAGGTGGTGTCCTAAAAATCTATATTTTTATAACAGTTTCAGATTTAGATTGAGCAACTAATAGAACATCTTGGAATTATAAGTGCTGGTAGGTCTGTGTGCAATGAATGAACTATTGATTCTTGCATCAACATTAACCCAGACTCAGTCAACTTTCTGCCATACTGAGCTTTATATTTGAATCTCCCAGACTTTCACACGCTGCTCATGCTCATTCCAGATATCATTCCAGCCAAAGACAGATTTCGCTAATCAAGAGAAAGTCCCCATCTGCCCTCACCCCTTTCAAGAAAGTCCCTTGTAGTCAGGCAGCTAACTGCAATAAGTGCAATAACACCAAGTGTTGTGTTAAGTCCATGAGTGAGCGGCCGATGTTTACAGCCCCATGGGGAGGGAGAGGTGTGGTCATTCGGAGGACCATGCAGAGGATCAGAGCAGCTGGGTGACAGAACAGCCTGATGAGGAAGAGTGACCCCCGCTGGGTAATATTTTTATCCATAAGCCCCCTACTGTTCTCCTTGAGCTAAGTGCAGACCGAAACAGGACACTACCATGCTGCTCCCTGAACACTGAGCTGTCAGTTATGATCACAATGCTCTCACACTCTTTCATATTAATGCATCAGAGGAGCAGCTCTGCCTGGTCTATAAATGTCAATCGTAATACTCCTAGTAGTAATAGGAGGAATTTAGAAAATGTATGATGTTCAAATCCTATTCATGAAAAAAAATTGTTTACATAAATAGAGATCATAACAATTATTTGTGATTGCAAAATTGTGAAATCCTATAGAGACTGATTATATGATGGATGCTTTACATAATCTAAGTCTAATAATAGCGGCTGTGATATAAGAGGAATAAGCACTACAGGACATAATGTTATAAGAAAACAATCAATTTCTGGGTATCAAAGTATAGTCGGCTTCACAGTACACTTTGCATTGGTGCGCAGTTCTCCACAACACTGCGGATTATTTTCTATCACAGCATGCCCTGTTCTGCTTTATTTCTTACTTATCACAGTGCCAAAGCCTGGACTGAAATCAAATTTCAAGAGAAAGTTGTGTTTGGTTCAAAGACCACGTTTACTAAAGGTTATGAGAAACAAGTATTTTATATATACAGTATGTATGTATTTATTTATTTATTTAAATCATCTTGGGTTAAATTTAAACATTTACCCTCTCACTACAAATTGCACACAATCTTTTAG
Source organism: Noturus placidus (assembly GCA_022414735.1). Taxonomy (NCBI): domain Eukaryota; kingdom Metazoa; phylum Chordata; class Actinopteri; order Siluriformes; family Ictaluridae; genus Noturus; species Noturus placidus. The sequence goes on along the minus strand of JAFFST010045126.1, from coordinate 145,068 downwards.
TTTTTATGTTACACTCAATTTCAGTGGCGAGTATGAAAACAGGCTGTTGTAAATGAACACACACTCACACAAACACTTATCGTCTATACATGACCAGACTGACCTTGAACTGGGCAGTAAACTTTCATTTGTTTTAGGGGTGTCAGTGACCCTGTTACCATCTGCTCATTTCACACCCCTTGTTTCTGGATCGTATCCCGATATGATTTTTTTTGCAAGCGGTGAATGTATTTCAAAGAAGCCAGATTAACTCATAACCTGTTTTCATAACTTAACCACTTCCTCTACTGTTCCTCTTTTCCAGTAGTTTTATGTAAAAGATGGTTGCCTCATTAAAAATTGTGTATTAATACGGAGTTGTTCATTTCCTCCAAATTTCCGACTATTGCAGTCACTGACAAAGATGTTATGATGAAACGTGTGACGTTTCAAACATTAGTGACTATGCATGTGCAACATTTATCTTAGCGCTCCTGAAGCTGTTTGAGTGGACTGAATTCAGTTTGAAATACCTTTTTAGACCTGCAATTTATATGGATAATCTGGATAATTATAATTAAAATGAAGAGCATTCAGTTGTGTCTGTGGAAATGTGTGTATAATAGTAACCGTTGAAATTGGAAAAGAAAACCTTGTTCTCTGAGTATCACCAGACAGAAACCCAGAAACAGACACTGATTGTTATTGGCCGTAAATGTATAACTAGAATAGATCCACTTTTAGAAAACTAACAAGGAGCTATTGAGTACAACTCAGGCTCGGTGTTTTCAATGGTAGGGTACAGAAACAGCCTCTGTCAAACCTTTCTCCTGACTCTCCCCTCCCATTTGCACGCCATCTCTCAGTC
>JAFFST010045126.1:125868-138126 GCA_022414735.1 Noturus placidus | reverse complement strand
TTATCCAAAGCGCTTTACACTGTGTCTCATTCACCCATTCACTCACCAATGGTAGCAGAGCTGCGATGCAAGGTGCTAACTTGCCATCGGGGGCAACTTAGGGTTCAATGTCATGCCCAAGGACACCCTACGATTGCATATAATACGATTACATATCTACTGTAAATTCAAAATCTTCAATCTTCGAAATTTTCCCATCTCGTAGCTCGAACCTCAGCTCGTTGTTCGAGCAGAAATTTGCTCCGAGTTCCATCTCGTAGGTCGAAAATCTCGTAGATGGAGCTGCTCGTAGATCGAGGTACTACTGTACACAAATCTGCAAAATATGGACGTGTTCGGCGGGGGGAGATATACAGTATCTCACAAAAGTGAGTACACCCCTCACATGTTTGTAAATATTTGATTATATCTTTTCATGTGATAACACTGAAGAAATGACACTGTGCTACAATGTAAAGTAGTGAGTGTACAGCTTGTGTAACAGTGTAAATTTTCTGTCCCCTCAAAATAACTCAACACACAGCCATTAATGTCTAAACCACTGGCAACAAAAGTGAGTACACCCCTAAGTGAAAATGTCCAAATTGGGCCCAAAGTGTCAATATTTTGTGTGGCCACCATTATTTTCCAGCACTGCCTTAACCCTCTTGGGCATAGAGTTCAACAGAGGTTCACAGGTTGCCACTGGAGTCCTCTTCCACTCCTCCATCACGGAGCTGATGAAAGTGACATAAAATGTTTTATTTTGGTGTGAATGAGAAAGCGAGAAAACATGTGCAGGACAGCCGAAATAGAAGATGATAGCATGGTTTTAAAAAAGGAGGCTTAGCAAACTGCTATGTTAACACAGAGGATATATTAACACACTGAAATGTCCTCGTCACACACTGTGATTGTAAGCTGGCATAGGGATCATGAGTGTGACAGAAGTGTGAGCTCAGCACAAAGTGGGAGTCGTGGGAAGCCCAGAAATTGACGCTGTTTACAAATTTACACTCACTACTTTACATTGCAGCAAAGTGTCATTTCTTCAGTGTTATCACATGAAAAGATATAATCAAATATTTACAAAAATGTGAGGGGTGTACTCACTTTTGTGAGATACTGTATATCTCCAACTGCCGAACACGTCCATATTTTGCAGATTTGTGTATATTGTTTGGCTGAAGTGTAATAAGGTGGAGCTCCAAGTCCGCTTGAATTAGACTCCCTATTTTGCTCTTTCTCTATCCACCTTTCTTCTAAATTATATCTCAATTTTTGTCATGTCTATTTATATCTATATGATGTCAATTTCTGTTTAATGACATCACAGAGCTGGTGGATGTTAGAGACTTTGTGCTCCTCCACCTTCTGTTAGAGGATGCCCCACAGAAGCTCAATAGGGTTTATGTCTGGAGACATGCTCGGCCAGTCCATCACCTTCACCCTCAGCTTCTTTAGCAAGGCAGTGGTCGTCTTGGAGGTGTGTTTGAGGTCGTTATCATGCTGGAATACTGCATACTGATCATGCTCTGCTTCAGTATGTCACAGTACATGTTGGCATTCATGATTCCCTCAATGAACTGTAGCTCCCCAGTGCAGGCAGCACTCATGCAGCCCCAGACCAAGACACACTTGTCTTTGTACTCCTCACCTGGTTGAAGCCACACACGCTTGACACCATCTGAACCAAATAAGATTATCTTGGTCTCATCAGACCACAGGACATGGTTCCAGTAATCCATGTTCTTAGTCTGCTTGTCTTCAGCAAACTGTTTGCGGGCTTTCTTGTGCATCATCTTTAGAAGAGGCTTCCTTCTGGGATGACAGCCATGCAGACCAATTTGATGCATCTTTCAATCCCTGCAGCAACGCTAGCAGCACTCATACATCTATTTCCCAAAGACAACCTCTGGATATGACGCTGAGCACGTGCACTCAACTTCATGGTCGACCATGGCGAGGCCTGTTCTGAGTGGAACCTGTCCTGTTAAACCGGCGTATGGTCTTGGCCACTGTGCTGCAGCTCAGTGTCAGGGTCTTGGCAATCTTCTTACAGCCTAGGCCATCTTTATGTAGAGCAACAATTCTTTTTTTTCAGATCCTCAGAGAGTTCTTTTCCATGAGGTGCCATGTTGAACTTCCAGTGACCAGTATGAGGGAGTGTGAGAGTGATGGCACCAAATTTAACACAACGGCTCCCCATTCACACCTGAGACCTTGTAACACTATCACGTCACATGACACCGGAGAGGGAAAATGGCTAATTGGGCCCAATTTGGACATTTTCACTTAGGGGTGTTTCCAGCGGTTTAGACATTAATGTGTGTGTGTTGAGTTATTTTGAGGGGACAACAAATTTACACTGTTACACAAGCTGTAAAAGTGTAAAAAAAGCTGTAAAACTGTAAAAGCTGTAAAACTGTTACACTGCTTTACATTGTAGCAAAGTGTCATTTATTCAGTGTTGTCACATGAAATATTTACAAAAATGTGAGGGGTGTACTCACTTTTGTGAGAGATTTATTAAAGAGTACATACTGTGCCAGAGATTAAAAATAAATAAATAAATAAATAAGAAAGAAAAAGAAACACACACTTGCAATCACTTTAAAAGGGTTATAAATCCCCAGCAGGCTTCCACTAGCAGTCCATTCTCTGATTTCGTCTGCTCCCCTGGGCTTTGTGTTGCCTGAGACTGTACAGGTCATGCGTGGACACAGTGCAGACCTTTGGGAACAAGAAGAAGGCCAGGACAGGAATATGGGGCAATATGGATAGAAGCTTGTGGGTTTTGAATCCCAGAGGACTAAAGGCTCAGATGGACCACTTACGTATATGAGGCTCTTAGTTTACTTTAGCTCAGAAAGGTTGAGACTTTACATGAGGGCACATGAGAACACTACTTCTGCCCACTAATTGGCCCTGAAAACCTCTGGAGAGACCTGGTATCTTCATCCTATGCTTACAATTGAGGTTTCACAGGAAGTTATGAAAAAAGCAGGCTACTATTGTGGGAATTCAATGGTGGTGTTTCATTTTAAACACATGTAAGGTCATATGTACTTGCATGGTGTCTCAGTGGGGCCTATTATAGTTTCAACAGCTTTGGCAACACATTTACTAATAAATCTAGTATATATTTATAAAGGTGAGGTGTTATATACTGTACTCATTTATCTAGCTGATATTTTGGATACAACATAGGTCTTATACTAATGTAAGACACGATCAATTTTGAATTTATTTGAGGCATTTATGTTCACAAACATAAAGTACTCATAATTAGGCCTTTTTCTTGAGGTCATTTAGTTCACTCTCTGTTAATCCACTTATGAGGCAAGGAGTCAAAAATCACACGGCATCTCTGAAGTCACTTATTTACATGGACCCCACATCATTGAACATATATGTAAATGTCAGTGTTATTAAAAGTAGAACCATGCTGGTGATTGAACTGATGCACAAATGCCTTGATAATGTCATGCCTTGATGAAAAGATTAACAACAGTCACAGTGACATGGAGCTGCTCTTAAGCAACCGTGCTTTGGTTATTTTTAAAAGTTTATGGCACCAATGCACCCTGAAATGCTTCTGATCTCACAGTCATAACTCTAAGCCATGCAGAGACGGCGTACAGCAGAATGAATGCTCTCGAGATGCCAGAAAAGCCTACAGCAACTGGCATCAAAATCACCTATCATATTGTGCAAATATAATATGCCAACTCAGCCTCTGAGCTATGAAAATACATATAAACCATAAATTAGTTTAGTGGAAAGGTTTTTTTTGGAATTTGGGTGTTTCATTGCTTCATTTGGTCCACATGTTGCCAACAAGGACAAACAACCACTTTCCAATGGATTCTCCACTCAATTGAAAAGTATGTGTCATCTGGTGGCTGTAATTTGTGGCTTGATGGCTCGGCCCGCTGTTGACTAAATTGTGAGAGGGCACCGCCTGTATCTTGCTACAACACCAGTGGCATCTAGGGTTATTTCAGTCATGGGCTTGTCGGCCTACATTTGCTATGAAAAAATAATAATAATAATAATAAGCATGGAGATGCTAAGCATGGAGATCAACCTATTCAAAGGGCAGGGATCTAAGCTGTTGTGTGTATGTGGGTTTCTGGAGATTATTAAATTCATGTTTTATTATATTTACATTATAGATACATTATTACAATTTAAGAAATCGCATAGTTAGAACTCTATAGTGGCTTTGCCCTATCCCCTAGAGTAAATACTGTCAGCATTCAGTGCCTGATTGTTTAAAATGTTCCACTTAAGAGAAAACCATTTATGTACTTTCATCTAACAATACTGTGACCTCCCTCTTATTCTCAAAAACTAAAGTACAAGGGACACGGTACAACCCAAATCTGGCTTTGCCAACATAAGCCACCCTTCAGTCTCTTGTAAACATGGGAATAGCAAACCCGAATGGGAACCACCTGGCTTTACCTCTGATCTGCCTGCTTGCCTTTTTTATAGGATAATTACGACATACAGGGTCTGCTACTGAAGGCAGGTTTAGCATACTGATAATTCAATAATTAGCAGTATGCTTTCATCATGATAGATGTGTGATAGGTGTGTGTTTGCATCAGAAACCTGTCTACATATATTTGGCTCAAAAAGACCACAACAGAAGCAAAACAATTGAGCGTTACACCCAGACTTTCTGGCTTGACAGCTGTGTTCAACACATTCCAAGAAATATAAAAGAAAATTAAACAAGCCATTGTGCTTCTACAAAACCCTTCATCAACCAAAGAACATTGTAGTTCAAAAGCAACCACTTCCTGTCTATTGGGATTATAGTTCTAAACCTTTCATGTGGTCCAGCATGAAGCTTGGGGGCTGGCCACACTCAATGTGTTAAGTTCAGACAGAGTGAACATGATTAACAAGTCTACATTGCTGAGATTGGAGAACATCAACTGGATTTGCACTTCCTGAAGGAATTACACAATGCTTGCAAAGAGATGGACGGTCGGATGGATGGATGGATGGATGACTGGAAGGAAGGAAGGTAGGAGGAAAGAAAAGAGTGAGGAATACAGGAAGAGAAAGAGAAAAAAGGAAGAAAGAGGTGAAAGTATGAAGTGCTGTGAGTAAAGTCTTACACCAGAGCTGCTGATTGGTTAGCTGTGAAGCCCATTGTAACATCAACAGTGTCAGCTGGACTTCAAACTAAAAGGCAACGTATTTCAATATTCTGGCAACGTATGTCAGTGGAAAAGTATCTAAATTAAAATTTAAATATTTTTACAATTCTACATTTGTCCAACAATTAAATAGCTTCATTGTTGGTGAAAAGATCTTTAAAATGCAGTTTAGACAAAGTTTGTATGTTAAGTGTTTTGGGCTGAATTAAATAGCGATTAGTGTTAGGAGAATAAGAAAAACAGAAGGCAGCTGCATTGATGCATATACTGTCTAATAGGTCAAAGGTACCTACAAATGTACCTATAAAAATATGTTTTGTAACAGGCTTTGAATGCAGCATACCTCCCCAATTTGCAAGAGTACTGACACTGACTAACAGTCTCTAAGGATAAAGTCCATTAATTGAGACAGAATAAAGTACTATCGAGAAAATAGACCAAATGTTCTGTGACTACGCAACCATTTGTAACTAGAAACAAAATCTTAAGTCAGAAAATAATTACAAATAAGTTATTTGTTCATAAATTGTTCCCTCTCTCTCCAGGGGTTTCTGCTATCATTTTCTTTTATTATGGGGTAAGTAGGGCAGCAAATTATACATGTATGAAAGCATCTCAGAAGGCAGCATTATATGAAAACATTCAATTTGGACATAACTCGAGGCCTTCCTGCCTCTGAATACAGGCTTAGTAGCATTATTTGTGTTTTAGACACACCGTCTATTCATGTGTGCTTTGTCTTGTTTGTCTCCTAAATCAATGACATCACCACAAACGCCTCTCAGCGACATAGTTACGCAGCCAGATCCAGCTGAGTAGCAGTTAATCAAGCCATAAAAACTATTTTTATCTAAAGGGCTAAAGCGACACACTCTTTTACACTGCTGTACGAAGTGTTGTTACGTGCAAGTGCATGCGTGCGTAAGTGAAGCGAGCGTCTCCTGAAACAAACACTAGTTGCCGTTTCAGTTTGAGTTTCCACTACACAAAGCAAACAAAGCACACAACTTCACTCCTAATTTCCTGTAATTCTGTGTCAGTTTCATATGCCATATAACACACAGGGTCACAGTAAAATGTGAAGTAGTAGAAAGGTCCTTCCTGCACAGCCAGATTTAGCCTGAGGTTCAGCACTGACACCACATGAAGCAGCCGCAGGACACACAACTACAGTGTTGGGCATGAAGCTAGTACTTTTAAGACTCTGAGGTTGGGTACCACACATAGCAAGCATTCCAAATGTTTAGCTAACACAGTGCTTCTCAATTATTTTCTGTTACGCCCCCCCCTAGGAAAAATTAAACATCGCGCCCCCCAACTCTCCGCCGCGACTGTAAATAATATAATTTGTCTATAAAATTGTTATAAGTACACCTCTGCATAACATTGTATCCTTTTTAACATATTTCCTCGTCTTAGCTTTCGGGAGACTTACGTTTGTCTCATTATCTGCGTCTCTCTCCGCCTTTCTTTTCATCTCTGTTAAATATTTTCCCATGGTGTCTTTTAAGGGTTTGTTCACCGCACTTCATATCTCCTGCTCTGTGCTGTGTGCTCTTGTTCGGTGCAAAAAACGCTACTTCCTGTGGAAAAAAAAAGAATGTTCCCGGGGTCACCACCACCCCACCACCACCCCAGGTGGGCACGCCCCACTATTTGAGAAGCACTGAGCTAACAGGATGAAGACACAAGGATGTTCTTTAAATGTTCCCAACATGTTTAACCCCAGCAGTCAGGAGGATAAATAAACTGAACATTTCACATGGTTTCGAGTTAATCATAAGAAAACACTGTAAGTTCAGTTTTTGTAAATGAAGGACACACAAGATCACATTAGACTAAAACAAGTCAACAACAACACACTCAACCTAATCAAATAGGCCTTTGGTATCAGACACTCAGTATGTCATCCAGTGTATATTTCCAGACTTGCTATGGAACCGGTCAATCACATAAGAGCACTCCGATTTCAGGAATATATTGTCCTCGCTTTCGAATAAATAGTGTACTTCAGTACATTTTAAGTGTAGTGTGCTGTATGTTCATTAAGCACATTTATTATTTACCAAAATATATGTAGCTTATTTCCTGTATACACAAGAATGAAATAAAGAAAGAAAGAAAGAAAGAAAGAAGGGTCTGTTAAGTAGAAAGAGAAGAGAGAAAGATGAAGAATGCGAGAGAAAAGAATGAAAGAAAAAAGAAGGAAATAAATAAGAGAAAGAAAAAGGAGAAAGTAAAGAAGTGGACAGTGATGGGGAGAGGAGTGCACTACATTGTGACCCTGGGATGCGAGTGTGAAGTTAGAGCTGCTGACTGGTCATCTATGACTCATGGCATCACCAGAGGCAGTTGGAATTTAGAAAGGATGGCATACTCTCACTCCCCTATCAATCACTGTAACACTAGCCAATAATGAGCTCGTTTACAGTCGTGTGAAAAAATAAGTGCACCCCATTGCAATTGTTGGCTTTTTTGATATATTTCAACAAGCAAACATTTGATCATTTTTTAAACAGCTCCTATTAATAAAGTTGATATACTTGAACAAATCCACACGGAAAATGAGCTTTTTCAATCTTTTTTTTTGTGTTATTTATTCAATAGAGATATCAATACAGTGCTGATTTCTTCTATTTTAGTGTATATCGCATATTAACAGTTTTAAATCTTCAAATGAAATACAACATAAAATAAAGTCAAGCCAAGTAAACACACAATACAGTTTTTATTGTTTTGTTTTTATATTGAAGAATATATCCCATCACCAATGTGAAACACTAATTGGTCCCTTAAACTTAAAATCTGTTTGTGCCACCTTTAGCTGCTATAACTTCCAAACTACCATGCTTGACCGAAGGTACGATGTTCCTTTAGTGTAATTCCGCATTTGGTTAATGCCAGATGTAACGGGACCACTGTCTTTCAAACAGTTCCACTTTCGACTCATAATACTACAGAACATTCTCTCAAAAGGTTTGAGGATCATCAAGGTGTGTTTTGGCAAAATCTAGACAAGCCTTAATGTTCTTCTGGGTTAGCAGTGTTTTTCACCTCACCACTCTTCCATGGAAGCCATTTTTTCCCCAGTGTCTTTCTGATAGTGTAGTCATGATCAGTGACCTTTACTGATGCAAGAGACGCCTGTATGTCCTTTGATGTTGTCCTTGACTCTTTTGTGACTTCCTGGATGAGTTGTTACTGTGCTCTTGCAGGAATTTTGGAGGGTCAGCCACTTCTAGGAAGGTTCACTACTGTGCAGAGTTTTTCCATTTGAAGATACAGTAATGAATCTCACGGTGGACCTTTTGAATCCCAGAGCCTTTGAAATAGCTTTGTAACCCTTCCCAGACTGATGTATTTCAAATCACCTTCTTCCTCATCATTTCTGGAATTTCTTTCACTTTAGGCATAATGTGTTACTGGGTAAGAGCTTTTAACCAACTTCATGCTGATGAAAAAGTTCTATTTAAGTGTTGATTTGATTGAACAGGGTTTACAGTAATCAGGCCTGGTTGTGTCTAGTCCAGCTGAACCCCATTATGAATGCAGTTTCATAGATTTGAGGAATTAGTAAATAAGGGGGAAATATAGGCCCACAGATGCCCAGTTGGTATTGGATAACTTGTTTGCTTCAATAAATATCATCGTTTAAAAACTGTATTTTGTGTTTACAGGTTCAGGTTGCCTTTGTTTTATCTTGGATTTTGTTTTAATTTCTGAAACAATTTAGTATGAGATATACACATAACAGAAGAAAACAATAAATTTTTCACAGCACTGTTGATGTGATATTTGACTGTGGTAAAAGTAAGTACACCCTTGGCTTTAGAAGCTAGTATTGCCCCCTTTATCAGAAATAACTTCTTGTAGGCGTTTTGCATAAATGTCCACCAGGTTTGACAGAATGTTTGACCACTTTTCCGTGCAATATTCTTTCAGTTGCAAGATGTTTGAGGGATTTCCTGCATGTATAAATGCAAGCTTTCCAGTCCCTGAGGCAGCAAAGCAACCCCAACATTTCCACCACCGTGCTTTACAGTTGGTATGAGGTGCTTCTCCTGAAAAGCTGGCACATCATCCATGCAGGTCAAATTTGTGCAATCTCTTTCTGATGTAGAAGCATGCACTTTGACACCAACAGTTGCAAGACTTACTAGAAGCTCTTGTGATTAAATTTTGGGGTTTATTTACTTTAATTTTGCATCAGACAGTCTGCCCTTGTGGTGAATTTGCAGGGACGGACAGTCCTGGCAGTCGTTTGAAATCTGCGCCATTAGTAGATAATTTTTGTTACAGTTGAATGATGTATTTCAAATAATTTGGAGATCTTTTTAAATCCCTTGCCAGAATCAAAAGGCATCTACCACCTTTTTTTCTGAAGGCCTTATAGAACTTTTTAGAACTCTTTGCATCATGACACCACACACCTCTATAGCAAAGGGAACACCAGCCACTATATGAGAGGCTAGATACTCCCAAAGCAGCTTCTAATCACTGGCACACAATCTTGAACACCTGATTCTAATTTATGGATTTGAAGGTGTGATCATTTTTCCATGTGACTGATGTTTTTTTTTTTTTTAATTGCTAAAAATAAATATGTAAATTCTATATGTCATTCGATTGAGTGTATCAACTTTATTAATAAGCACTGTTTCAAAGGGGATCAAACCTTTGTTTGTCCAAAAAACAACAATAACAATTTCCACAGGGGTGTACTTATTTTTTCACATGACTGTATGTGGAAGAGGGTAGATAGTGCTCTCTTTTGGCTGTTACATTGCCCTGTGGTGCAGCATGAGCAGCTGTTTGAAAACATCGTATTCTTCTTATTCTAACTTCTTATTTTCACATCAGCTGTTCAGGAAAATGCTCAAAACAACCTAATTTGGCACCTACACTAAATCTCTACATTCCTGAAATGGGACAAAACAACCTGCCTCCACACAGACAAACGAGAAAGAAAATGCCTCTTTCCACTTGCTGCTCAGGCTGCCAAACACTTCATCAGAGGACCATACTTTCTGAAACAAAACTAATTGCGGTATTGCCACCCTTGACGGAACACGTAGGAATACATCACCGTGGACCCCCTCATCCTTCAGCCGGTGAGTCCTGTGATTCTAATGCTCCTAAAAATGTGAAAGGGAGCTCAGAAAAAACAGCAGAACAGGTGGCAAAAGTGACTGACGAAAGTGTGAGCAAAACCTGATGGCATAAACAGGAAGCTAGACCCAACAATGCACAAGATATCAGACAGTCACAGGCATCGCGGTTTGGGGCAAGGGCATGTTAAACTCCCAACATTGACAAACCAATTATTCTTAAAAATAGATTTGAACCATTAATGAATGTGGACGAAGAAAACCCAAATGTAATCAGACATGGATCACATCAGCCAGCAGCTAACACGCCATCTAGCAGGCACTCAAGGTCAAGCAGGCAGTGGTGATCTGCCAAGACCACAACCACGCTGAGCACTCTTCTAGTGGGGGACTCCATTATCAGAAACACTGGCAGCAGGACTACTACCGCTTGCGGCCTTCCTCAAGTAATTGTTTCTGACGTATATAAGAACGTTCACAGCATTCTGCTATAGCATAAGACTGTGAATAAGGTTAAAAATAATTGTTGGGGAAAATGATATTCGGAAAGAGCAGTCAGAACTATTGAAAAGGCATTTCAATGAACTCTTTGAAACACTTGAAATATTAAAAGTTCAGTCTTTCATCAGTGGACCACTCCCATACAGAGGAACAAATATGTTTTCTCGATTGCTTGGTATAAATACATGGCTACACAAAACCTGCAACATGAGAGGATGGAACTACATTCACAACTTGAATCTTTTCTGGAGTCATATTGATCTGTTTAAATCAGATGGCCTGCACCCAAACAGACTTGAAGAGAGTGTTAAATGATAATATCCTCTTCTCCTTCCTTCATCCATCTGCAACATGTGCCAATCCTCTCAAACTCAATGGCACACAAACAGCACTGCAGTGTCTGGATGACAACAGAACTGTACTTCAATATCTGGATGAACATTTAGTCACCACACCCTACAAGGACACAGCACAGCCAAAACATCCAATGCTTCAGAACACAACCCAGGCTGAGCCCCACCCCCAAAGTGTTCAACAGATTAACTGTGATGAATTGGAATGGCTCCAAGATACAGGACTGAAGGATGAGTCCCTTGAAGAAGGTAAAGGAAGACAAGATATCATGCTTCAGCCTACAACAACACCAGAGGCACAGTCACTCCCATGTGACATTTTCTCCCTCTTCTGAGCTTGTCTAAGATAATGGAGGAACTGGTGGTTGCTGGAACAAACTATCCCACTGCATTGCATCGATCCCCCAGATACCAAAAAAATAAACTAAAAGGAAGGCGTCTCTACCACCAAAATCTATGGCCCCCTTCATCTGAGAGCAATTTCTGGCAGCTGCCACAATGTCAGGGCCCACACCATCCTTAATCTGTTCTGGGTAAACAGCGAAACAACTGAAATAGCTCCCAGTGATATGTGTTGGGTCACTGCTACAGTAGTAGCAACATTTCCCAATGTTCACAGGGCAAGTGGGAAACCAATGTCCCTTTAGTTTTATCTATATCTATATCTATATCTATATCTATAGGTGTACAGCAAACCTGTGTAATCTGTTGCCTATTAGAAATCTATCTGAGATTACTGTGGAACCAAAAACAGAAACTGTTAAGTCGGCACTTTAAAAAATCCGCTCACTTAAAAACAATCATTATTAGTCAATGGTCTCATCACCACAAACAACTTGAATTTATGTTTCTAAATGAAACTTAGATAGATGACAGCTGTAGTGCAACAGTCCTCAATGAATCAGCCACTACAAACTTTACTTATAGTATCTCACAAAAGTGAGTACACCACTCACATGTTTGTAAATATTTGATGATATCTTTTCGTGTGACAACACTGAAGAAATTACACTTTGCTACAATGTAAAGTGGTGAGTGTACAGCTTGTGTAACAGTGTAAATTTGCTGTCCCCTCAAAATAACTCAACACACAGACATTAATGTCTAAACCGCTGGCAACAAAAGTGAGTACACCCCTGA